>OZ012694.1:6899249-6996749 GCA_963942565.1 Maea johnstoni
GAACCTGCAAAAAAATGGATTAGCCAAATGCATCCTTTTTTGCAAAGTTACCTGCACATGATGGTCATATGCACTTCTTTGAAGACTTGTAATATCGTAACAATCTCAGGGCTACTCATGTATGGTTTACAAATCTGAATGTATTAATGACTGCAGCAATTGTTGTCATATATTTTACTACTAGTTTTTTTCCAAGTGTAAAGTTGATGCCTTAAAAAGGATGGTGTATATAAACCATTATAACTGTCTTGTTGTTATTGGCAAACCTAACTGAACTAAGGCAGAATCAGTGTTTTTGAGTTGAACTAAAGAATATTATACAAACTGTTGAACTGTGATATATAAAATTTGTAATGTAATCAATACCTCTAAATGTAACACTGGAGTGTACATAGAGAATTCTTGTTTGCGTAATTCAGTTGTTCGTGTTACACTAAGATATGTGTGATTTTCAGTCAGGTATGCCACATTTTGCATAAGATGGATGAAATGAGCTGGTCCTGTTTCATTTGGCTTATTAAGAGTTTAATAGTTATCTGTCAAAATTAAAATAGGTGCCACTTGAAAGAAAAACAAAACTAAATTTATTCCAATGTACGTAAAATCTTTCTTGTGGACAAGTGGTGCCATCTATATGCGATTGACAGTACTAAACTTAAGTTAACGCAAGGGTCCTCGTCTAACTCTAAGTATCTCTCTATGAGGCGGTTTCTTACACATTTCGGTTACAGATGAATTTCTTTTATCAAAATTGAACCTGTTTTAGTCAAATAATGTATTTACTCTTGCTTGTTTAGTCTAACTTTAGAACAATCCATAATTTAGTAAAATTACTAGCCTCAATGGAAAACTTATTTGTATGGAAGGCCAAAGTGGACAAAAAGAGCATTTTCTAATATTAATAAATCATTTATTAATATTAATAAATGATTTATTAATAAATCATTTATCAATATCAATAAATATTTATTAATATTAATAAATGCCGAGGATTTATTAATATTAATAAATGCTTTATTAATATTAATTTATGATTTTCTAATATTAATAAATGATTTATTAATATTAATAAATCATGCCATTTATTAATATTAATAAATGATTTGTTAATATTAATAAATGATTTATTAATATAAATAAATGATTTATTAATATTAATAAATGCCCTTTTTGTCCACTTTGGCCTTCTATATATTTGTGTCCAACCTTTCTTATAATATTTTCTTGTAATTGCTATCGGTAATCTGCCTAGTGGTAATCTTAGATGAATAAGATAATTGATATGTAGCGAGAGACCAATTACTGAATATGCTATAGTGAACTTCAAGGGCTGGATATCCCATGGGTCTCTGATCTGGTATCAGCGTGAGGTCACGAGGGGTCAAGGAGCAATCAGGGCTGTTGTATCGTTTAAATTTAAAATTACAAAGAAAGCCTTTCGTCAACATAAGCACTTGAGTAGAACACGACTTTTGTGCTATTCATTGAGGCAGAGAAATACATCCCCTTGATCCGCAATCTCATAGGCACAGCATGCTAGTACCTAGGGTATGTGCGCCTCAGGTTACGCGCTGTAGCCTGGGGAAGTATTGGTCACGTGATCTTTTTCAGAAAGAGGCTGGCAGGATGTTGGCTGGCTGGCTGGGGGATGTCATCCTATCTAGGTCAGATAGGTTGCCAAGGAGATGGGATCATCAGGCAGCCAGGCTGGGGTACACAGGTTATCTATGACTCATAGCAGAGAGGCAGCGAAATTTGATGATGCATGCCCAGTGCCCACTCCCTGTCTACTACTCTCAGATTGAGGCTAGCCTGTTAAGGTTGACCGGCTGGTTTCATATCCACTTTTTTTCACCTAAGCAGAAATGCATTTGATTACTACTAGGGATGTCATTGTTTATAATTTTTTCTCGATTCGATATATCGATAAATTGTTTTCGATTTCGATTATTTCGATACGATGCATTGATATATCCATAGAAATGCTATCTATGCCATGATGTAAAATCATGAAGCATTTATGCTGGTTTTTCACCATTTATGAGGGTCCTGCCTCATTGTATTGCTTCTTCTTGGAATGCAACAAGAAAAGTGAGGCATGACCATGTAGAGAAATGCTTTTAGAAAGTATGTGACTAGCAACACCAGCCATATTCAGCTCTGAATTTCTTCTCCAAGTGTCCATTTTCATGTTTTTGATATTTCGATACATTGCAATATGTATTGACAAGTGAAAGCAGGCTGTATTGTTTAAGGAGAGTTATCGATATATCGATATGCCCCATATCAATGACACCCCTAATTACTACTTCTGAAAACTATTCGCACATCGTCCACCAGGTGGATAATAGAAGGAAGATTTGCTTACATGCTCATTACCTGAGAGTAGTTTCAAATGTTGATAACACTGCCGGATCTCATGACAGGTTCGAGTAAGGATCACATGATATTTACGTTTTCTATACACATATACTCGGCAAAGTTTTTTTTTGCATCTCATGTGGACATGACAAACCAATTGGTGCCATCTATCTGCGATTGACAGTACTAAATGTAAGTCAACGCAAGGGTCCTCTTCCAATTATATATATATATATATATATATATATATATATATATATATATATATATATATATATATATATATATATATATATATATATATATATATTTATATATATATATATATATATATATATATATATATATATATATATATATATATATATATATATATATATATATATATCAAACTAATCAAATAACAAACTTATTACAATTGGCGAAGACAGCTTCAAATGAGTTGCAATAAACTAAAACTAATAGGGTTGATTGAGATTGTAAGTCTTCTAATTAACTTTAAGTGCCTTATTATCAATCATTTCAATTTACTAATCAATACCTGTCAGGTATGACAATAAATAGGAAATATGTATATATATGTAAATATTCTGATAACAAAGCAACATCTTGAGAAATATTTCACTCAAAGTTGTTGATCATGTTGGGGTTTACAATCCCTCGTCAAATATTTTTCAAACTATATCAAGGAAAATGAGTTTTGTTCAAAGTTGAAAGGCCATGTGCATGCTCTAGATATGAATGATTGAAATGAATACCTGTAGTGTTTTACAACTCATCTGCCATGTAGTAGCCCATTCAAATCCTTCAATAGTGATAAAGTGGATTGCAGTTCCTACCGATAGAAACTCCGATTGCAGTTTCTACCAGCATAAACCTGGTACAGACTGCGACTGCAGTTTGTACCTGTAGAAACTGCGAATGCAATTTTTACTGGTAGGATTGCAAATCTTAAGACCTTCCAGATTGAAGTTCCTACCACAACATATATATATATATATTTATATATATATATATATATATATATATATATATATATATATATATATATATATATATATATATAAATATATATATATATATATATATATATATATATATATATTAGAGCTGCACTCACCACTCACAAACTCGAGTGGCTCGAGCCCTGGGGCATACTCGCCGAGCTCGAGCTGAAAAGTTTAAATCGTGAGCTCGTCTATGTTGGGAACACAAACGTAACACAGAGCACCTAACACACATTATAAACATACATAACTGCTTATCGCTGTCATGTCTTCTTTACAATCTCCAATGTATACATTCAAGCGGTGTTGAGTGTTATTCTGACCTTTGTACCTCGTCAGCACGCTTTGAAATTATATAAACATGGCCATGTTAATAAATCTCCGCCAATAAATATTTATTTCTTAATAGTTGGGGTGGAAAATAAGTATTTCTCTGGAAAATCGGAACGTCCGTGAGCTCATGAGCTCACGAGTCAAATGGGTGGTGAGCTCATGAGTTGATCTCCCTCCGTGAGTGCAGCTCTAATATATATATATATATATATATATATATATATATATATATATATATATATATATATATATATATATATATATATATATATATATATAGAGAGAGAGAGAGAGAGAGAGAGAGAGAGAGAGAGAGAGATACATACATACATAACAATAATTGCGATCCCTTACCATACTTTCCCACTGGGTCAACACATAGATGTTCTATGACTTGAATGAAATCCCTGCCTGTTTCCCTACATATACTCTAAATCATATCTAAAACTAGGAAACACACTTCTTTTTTCTTAAAGGGGGATATCGGATGCTGCAATGGAATCCTTCCATGAGAAGTACACAGAGATCTACGTGTTGCGAGCACTATTAACATCGAGAACACCTTACTGTGCGCTCACGGCATCTACAACTTCCGAAGCCAGAGGGGTCTTGAGTGAAGGGCTGGAGATGTTGAATGCAGTATACACAGAGTATACCCCTGTTAAAGACAACATCAAGTACAGCATAATGGCAGCACCGACCAGAGACCTTGTAGAGACCTTTGCATGGGTTCTAGAAGAACTGAAGGAGAAAACCATTGATTGCACCAAGTTGGTAATTAATTGTAGAAGGAGGACTGATGTTACAGTGCTTTTTAGGTATTTCCAAACAGGCCTGGGAGAGAAGGAGTATGCACTAAATCCTGAGGGCACTACGATGGTGCAGGTGTGAACGGCAGAAAGAAAATTGAATTTTTTTTCTGCTGTTCACACCTGCACCATCGTAAGGCACTGATAATCATTTTAACAGGCCATTTGAAGGATGTTCTGAATAGTTAAAATGGCCTCTAACTTCTTATAATAGAAAACCCCTCAGAGTAGTGTAATTCAGGATAGCTATGTTACAAAATTGGCTAATGCCATGTTTGTGTTAGTAAAGATTTAGTATATCCCATGCTGGATGTTGTTATTGATTGCATGCAGCCTTGTGAAAAAGATACCCTCTAACCCATACATAAAACCCCTCAGAATAGCGAATTTAGAGATTACTACGCTACAAAATTGGCGCCCAACAATTGGGACTAGCTATTTTTAATAGCTAGAACAAAAAGTAGTGAAAAAATCAGGGTATTTAGGGTATTTTCTAACTCTAAAAATTAAGGGAGTGGGAAAGGCCTAATTCAAGATGGCCGACACCCCAACTGATTTCCAAATTGGCAGAGGGGGGCAAAATCGAACCCCCGAAGCCCCTTACTGTTTACTCCTGCCAATGAAAATAGACCAATAGTGGCAGAAGATAGAAGTTTAGACATTGAAAACTTCGAAAAAGAAATAGATGTATATATAGAGAATTTAGAAAGTCTGGCGGGCCCTGGAGTAGGCAGACCCTCTAAGAGTACTACCTGTGGTGTGGGACATTGGCTGGGGATCCCTATCCTGTGAATAAAGATTCAGGGAATCCAGCCAGTGACCTCAAAACAAAGCAAAAAAAGGCCCCACTGTTTGATGACAATGCTTTCGACAGGAATTATGTACAGCCAACCCCCCCAGCTATGCTGAGGGAGAGGGTTAATGCTGGTGGAGCCAGGAGAAAGGCTCCCAGCATTCAAGAATTTTCAACGATAAACAGCCCCTCCACCCTTTTGTGGGGGCGTGGCCAAGGACATTTCTCCCAGTTCGCGACCCCCAGCGCTTGGAACCTGTATGCATGATATTCCGATATACGATATTCCTCTTGCCTATATGTCCTGGTAGTATTCACGGTAATACGAGGGCGTATCACAGTCCGAGAGAGGGGCAGTGTAGCGTAGACGTATTTTCACCAGTTGTCTGTATTCGGTGCTGTAGAGTTTGTGTCCAGCCTCCAAAAGGGGGTTGGACGGTTGATCGCCGGCGTCGTAGAGTAGCTGCATTCCGGGCAGGTTGCGCAGTAGCATACCACTCTGTTTACTTTTCCTGAGCCCGCTGCGTTTTGAGAGAAACTGACAACTTTAAGAGCATCAAACATCAGAATATGGGTAATCAGGGTAGACACAGTTTTGAGTTGGTATAGTTTTTATGTCAAATAACTAGAGAGAACAATCACTTTTCTTAGCCTTGGACTAGGCTAGATCAGAAGCAGTTCCTAAGCATATTCCCAGTGAATATGCCAGTACCGGCCCACTACTGGCCCAGTACCATTCTGCACATCAGCGTTGATACTGGCCCAGTACAGTTGCCAGAACTGGCGTGGCAATGGCCCAGTATCAGAACTGGATCAGTTCTGTCATAATAGTACTGGCCAGTACCACTGATCAAGAATTTCATATTGCTGGAAGTATATAGTACTGGGCCAGTACACTCAAAACAGTACTGGTAGAGTACCGCTAAGTACAGTTGCCAGAACTGGTGTAACTAGCTAATACTGGGCAGGTACTGGCACGTTTACTCGGTTAAAGCCTCTTTCTTTCTTGCAATTATCCATGTAGCTATTTGTTTGTGTAGGATCACTGAAAGAGGTAGGTACACGTAACGCAACTTTAGCTAGGAGAAATGTGTGTGACTGCTCTGCCATCATTTGAAAATGTGAAACAGCATGTGTTACAAAGCTTAGGATTACATGAAAAACACTTATTTCTAATTGTTTTGAGTTTCCTTGGTTATGTAAGACAACCTTTTTAGCATAAAGGTTGAGTATAGGAGTTGGCAGAGAAAAGTATATGTTAACAGTCCAACCTACAACTCCCAGTCAAATTCTTAGCAAATTGATGCATTAATTTGCTAAAGTCAATAGAATCATAGGATCCAGACAACTAAAAGAATGGATGGTTAAAGAATTCATGGGATATGGTGCTTGTATGCAGTGGTGACACCTGGTGGATTTTTGCTAAACTAAATTTGTTTGTAGTTGTTGTGACATCTGGTGGGACTCTGCTAAACTAGAAATGAATGCAGATGTACTGCATTAGTGTTAGTTATAGCTTTATGTTATTGTATGTACGTAATATTGTCTAGTGTATTTAGACGTTGAGAAAATGTAGCCTTGACCCAATGATATGCGTTGTTTATAGGTTGTTGTGACATCTGATGGTACTTTGTTGTACTAATATTTGGTGTACATGACGATGTACTGTGTTTTTGTGTGTAGAAAATAGTTTATTGTATCAGAGTTAAAATGACATACAGCCTTGATAATACATTAATTCACAATTGTTACAGCTAGGAATCAAAGAGTCTAAGACATTTTACACCCAAATCCTTTGGAACACACAGTTGGCTGATTTCAAATTATGCTCATTACAAGGGGGAAATTGACATTAGTATGAATGATAGAAAACGACTAAGAGATATATTGGATTATCATCTTAATAATGCCATGTGGATATATAAAATTGGCAGCAAGAACAATTAAGACACCTACAATTCCACAGTTGTCCATTCCAGACACTTTTTTTCAAATCACAGGTTGCTGGAAGACATTCATCTTTCATGAGTTGGGTTTCACCTTTTGGGAAAATAATTGTAGAGAAGGATTAATTTGAAATTAACTCAATTTCTTTTTCGAACATTACGAAGAATTATGCTACATTCCCAGTTCGATGTCTTCCTGAATATGGAGCACAACTGAATGAAACCTGTACTGAGCATTTAGCAAATAAACACTAAGAATCTGATGGAATTTGTTTACTTTTATTCATATGAAACATACAAAATATTGTAAATTACAATTGACATTTCTTTTGTTCTTTACTTCTGCGCTCTTATGGTATATACTGCAAGAGCCAATCATTCATCATTACTATTTTTAAGGTGCCCGCACCTTCTTACTTCTCACGAGATTCCAGAAAATGCAGAAAGAAACAACTTTCATATTTTAGGGCTAAACATTAACTTAAAAGTCTACCTGCATGCTTGTAGGGCAAGTGCAAACAGATGTCCACTTGTCCTTCTGAAATTTTACCTGCCCTACACAACACATATATTCTAGTAGATCTATGACATGACATCTGTCATGATTGCCACAAACTTTCTTATCCTCTCCCTTTATTTGCTACCACTTATAGATCAGCAAAATTTTGTATGATAATAATTTAATCCGGACAACTAAAAGAATGGATGGTTAAGAATGGTACATGGTGTTTGTAGTCAGTGGTGACATCTGGTGGATTTTTGTTAAACTAAATTTGTTTTTAGGTGTTTCATGCACCACCATATGCGGGGTCCTCTTCGCCAAATGTAATTGCACGAACCTGTCTGGTAGGACAAGTATTATCTCATTTTAACAGGACAAGTATCATCTCATTTTAACAGGACAAGTATTATCTCATTTTAACAGGACAAGTATCATCTCATTTTAACAGGACAAGTATTATCTCATTTTTACAGGACAAGTATCATCTCATTTTAATGTCTTCTACCTGCCCTCATTTATTTAAATGTTAAGGACAGGAGGGTAGGTATTAGCGTTAAGCCCTGCATTTATCCTTATACTAACTATTCTTTCTTAAAATCACTTGTACACAAATGTTCATCACTATCATACCAACATTATACTACAGGCATACACTATTACCACTGACAATTACAGTATTACCTACAATTACACAAACCATATCCTACAAAAACAAATTGTTTTGCTTCAATTTCTTGATTGATATGATTTGTTACATGTTAACACATTTAGCAATTACAATGGTAAACCTACTTGTGTTGATACCATATTTTTGAAAAATATTACTTATTTAATATTGATGAAAGAATGATGTGATGATGTTTATATTACAAATGAAAGACATGAAATATACACTTAAAAATCAAGTGTAGAAACCTTAGTAAAACTTAGTAAAATTATATAAAGGATAATGCATGTTACATGCATTTGAAATAGGTTAAAAATACTTCATCTCCAGATTAATAATGTAGTGATCTCTAAGCCACATTAAGCTGTGATAGGTCTCAATTAAACAATTCAATTCATTATCAACTATACTAGTATTTGCTCATGTATCTATGGAAGGGTACCATCACATGTTACAATATCATATACTAATATCATAACACCAGAATTATAGAACCATGATTTATTTGGATACTTGGATTGCATATTATCTTTTAATGAATCAATTAAAAATTAAACAGACTGATTTAAATAAAAAGGTAGCCATGTAAAAAGCATAATTTGCATCCTTTTAAGTTTTTACCTACAAGTGAATGTAAGTGAAATAAGACTTCACACCAAAGTACAAGGACCCAGGTGCCAAGCCTTAGTGTTAAGAAAGCTTTTAAATACAGCTTATTAAAGCAATATCAGTATTGAATACTTTTATGAAATCTTAAGGGTACCCATCCCTTATTGCCTGTGTTATTTTCTACTCCAGGTTTGTCTTGTAGACCCTTATGAGGTCCCTTATAGGTGAGCGGCATACGGGACAGGTACCTCCACAGCGCACCTGTAGGTCTATACCACACTGGTGCGAGTGTTAAGTTAGCATTTAAATACAGTTCATTAAAGCAATGTTGGTATTGTATGCTTTAATGAAAATCTTAAGGGTACCCATCCCTTATTGCCTGTGTTATTTTCTACTCCGGGTTTGTCTTGTACACCCTTATGACGTCCCTTATAGGTGCACGGCACACGGGACAGGTACCACCACGTCGCATCTGTAGGTCTAGACCACACTGGTTACACACGCACATGTGACCACACTGGTAGAGCACGGAGTCAGCATGGCGGTCCAGGCAGATAAGGCAGTGAGTGTCACGGACAGGCGTGGAGTGGGGAGTGGGCGTGGCTGTCGCTGCGGCAGCAGGCGCTGGAATAGAAATAAATATGTGTGTTAAAGGGTTATACAATAGAAAAAAAGTGGAATATGGTGTCATAAGAGAGAGAGAGAGGGAGATAGAGAGAGGGGGGGGGGGGAGAGAGAAGATGAGAAATAGAATGAAATAGAGAAGGAATGAGAGATTGAGGGAAAGAGAGAATTAGGGAAAGAAAGAATGAAAGAGATAATGAGTGAGAGTGAGAGATGTAACAATTTCAGTGGACAAATTATTTATCGCCATAAAAAGAATGTCAACTATTGGCTACAGAGAAATAAATTCATGTTGCAAATATAATCTGAAATTTACCTTTATTTTGTTAACTATACCCATTCATGCATATCACTTTCTTTTGATATAACTGTCAGAATGCAGTGATTTCAGATTAAAATGGAATTGGGGAAAAATTAGCAAAATATTTTAAAGGGGTTGTGTTAAGGTCATTATTTCCAGACATGCTTTTACTGAAAAGCTTTTACCATTACAGTTGGGCCCTTTTTGGCTGCATGTGTTAAAGGTGTCCTACATGACTAGAGAATTATTTGACATACCTGCAACGGTTGCCAGGGCAGCGGATACCTCCTGGCGAATAGCTCTCTGAGTCTCCATCTGCATGTTAAAGCTCAGCTCCATCATACTCTTCAACTCCGCAATCTGTGACTTCATGGCAGCCATCTCGCGATTCACTGCCAAATTACTCTGGAATATCAAAGGATCACAATCATGAATGCATTATCTTTTAATGCCATAAATATTCCATTCCTCATCTCTTTAATGGGTGCTTATTTTACCCAAGGAAAATATTCTAACCTTTGTCAATAGTAACTTGGGACAGTAAGAAGAAGGACATACATTGTAGAAGTATATAACTTATACAGCTGGATGAATTGAACACCTCATTGTTTAGCACTTTTTTTTGGCACCTGCAAGTAAAACACCTTTTTATGCCCATCTGTGTTAAACATGAACAGGTTCCACCTTCCTCTGAATTGTCTTTAATGTACAGTGCTGCCCTCTTTTGATTATAAATTAACCAATATGTTAGTCAAAGTAATGGTCGAGTTATTCTTGATTCTCGAAAAAATACCATCTTCGTAGCCCTGAGGTTTTCCATATTTATTCATTAAAATAGACCTGGTAGGAGAAACTAGAAACAGGGCATTTATTGAAATTGATGTTTTGATTTTTTGGGAAGCATCTTGGTGTTTTATCGAGTGTTCTACTGATGATGCACATGGCTGATGATATATAATACACATGTGCTTCCTGGTCTTCTATGGGGAAGCAGTCACACACATTGTGGATTGGCTCTTAACTTTTGTCCTGCTAGTGACTAATTTGGCCAATGAAAAATAATACGAAAAAAGCAGAAAAATAACTGATACCCTGACACATGGGTACTCATTTGTTAGTACTCAGCAAGAGCTTTCCAGTGAATACCAAGATTTATTAGGTTTTTTGGTAAGCATCTTGGTGTTTTAACAAGTGCACTACTGATGATGCACATGGCTGGTTATATGGTACACATGAACTTCCTGGTTCTTTATGGTGAAGCAGTCACACATTGTGGACAAGCTGTGTTAGGGAGTTAGATTACCCTTTTTAGCACATGAGACAAATTGCTGGTTTCAAGGGGTGTACGCATTGTCACACTACTTGCTGTATTTTATCCCCCTCAGTGGTTTGGGATCCCTTTTGAGGCATAGTGATGGTAACTATCTCATGAGTTAGTTGCCAGTGATTTGGGGTTAGTCTGGTTCTCCTGTTCTCATGTTTCCAATTTAGCCTAAACCCATTAATGTTTAAGAGTGCTCCTAAAAATTGTCATCTGGACCTATGATACGTTTGATAACAACTTTTGATAAAATTGAGTATAATTTTACAAAATCTTTGAAGGAGAGTAATTTGTAGTCCTTCTAATAACATATTTTCTTCAAATATTTTCCCATCTTTGCTCTTGCCTACTAGATTTCATCAAATTTATCAGGCTGTTTTTGCTGCTATGAGTATCAATGGGTTAATTCGGTTGCTTACAAAATGTCCATTCATAAGATACTTACATGTACATATGGTACGGACACTGAAGCGCTGAGTACTGAGATGTTATCGAGGAAGTCCTGTTGTTGGTCTGGTGCCTGGATTCCAAGATGGCTGAAATCGTTTCGTGAAATTTCTGGATGTTGGAATGCCTGTACGAAGTCTCGGACTCTCCGTCCATCGGTACCAGTGGCCTGAACATGATCCTGAAGATAAACAAAAATACATTAGAGAATACATCTTTGCTGCAGGCACCGACATAATCACTTGCCCGCTTGCCCCAGCAAGTGATTTTTTGAAAAAGGGGCTTTCGGGCAAGTACATTTTAGTTTTCACTTGCCCGAATTGGCAAGCTGATTTTCTGAACACTAAACAAATACCCAGAAATATGCAAACAATGCAACAAAACTGAAAAGAATATGGTTTTCAAATTATTAAATCCATGATAAGAAATACATGCCTTTCTAGCATATGTTATAACTTATTTCAGGCAAGTTATGTTGGGCAAGTAAAAGTCATTAACTACTTGCCCAGCATGGTAAGTTAGTTCTGAAAAATATGTTGGTGCCTGTTGCTGTAAATATACAGATTTTTCTTTAAAAAATCATATTGTTACTCTTTTTTATTTTTACAATCGGCAGGTTGCACAATAATATTGGAGTTATATTTTAATGATCATAGGTCAATAAAAGTGTTATTTCTATTTGACTATTTGTCAAAAGTCAAATATAAAGTAGGAAAAACTAGTGAAGTTGTTGAGAAACATATTTACTTGTCAATACGTTTTATGCAACTTTATTATTAGGAGACTAATATATTTAGGAAGTTATCTAACATTTTGATAATGTCCAGTCAGAGGATTTGACTCAGAAATTTAAAACGGCTCTCACAAAAAATTAAAAACAAACATTTTCAACAAAAATACCTAATTTACGCCTGAACTAATATCTCAATCAGTTAGGTTTGCCAACTTGTACCCAGCCTGACCTAAATACACTACACACCAGTATACCAATAGATCACATGATACGGCCAAGTTGGCATCCTTCCAAAGGATTTATTCTGCCAACCAATCCTCAAATATATTAGGCTGTAGCATTGTGAAACTGGGACATATCATAGGAAATTAGACATAGGTTTGCGCTAATTGATATCTATGTCATTATACTGCACTCCCCTCAATTATGGGATGCATTCCAAAGTATAGGGATTATTCAGTACAGGATGACATCCTCTACCGTAAATTCTTGGAAATTTAGACCAACCCAGGAATTTGGGCGACTATGATTATTTTGCAAAATGATAAATGGGAAATCTGGGCAACCCTCGGTCTATCACCAGTAACCATTTTACAAAATATAAACCTAGCTGTAAATCTTGCTGATACAGCATCAAGGTAATTTCAGACAACATGGGCCACCCTGAATCCATAATAATTGTGAATATTAAAGTGTCCCAAATTGCTGAGAATTTACGGTACTCCCCCCAAGAATCAAGGAAGTATATTAGTCAGAGATTCAAAAAACAGGGATGATACGGTGCTTAGGTGACTAAAAATTGCATAAGGACCCTAAATTATTATGTTATGAGGCACGTCTGACTATCACTTAAAGTCTTAGCATTTAAAAATGAAAGTCCTCACATTTTAATTGTGTGATAAAAATACACATTCATTGAAGGCATTCTCAAACAGTGCCATGCATCTAGCAAGTTCTGGGCCACATTTACTTTTCACAAATATAACTATTCATGCTTTGGTATCCAAGTGTAGTCTGGAATTTTTATATTTCAGAAAACAACGTAGCCTTACTTAAATATTTAGCACAGATTCACTAAGTATCTGTAAGAGCGTTGTTGGTAAGGCTTTGTTTGATCAACATTTTAGCTTTAGAATTTTTTTGAACAGTTCTGAATGTTGTCAAAAATTAATAGTTCTTTAGTCAGAATGTACCTGTGGTCAAAAAGTCATCATTTAGATTCTTTTTTGTGGGGGGTGGATCTTTAAACATAAATTGTGTTCTGGGATGATAAGGTATCTTACCCTCATTCTGGACTCCAGGACACCTCTGAAGTTACCGCCTAATGTGGATGTGACCAACTGCCTGTGTACAAGCTCGCTAATGTCCCCTATGATGGCATCTCGATAAGACTGCTCGATCGTGTGCCAACTGTCGATTGCATGGGGCTGGCGCTCCAGCCAGGGAGTTCGAGATTCGGGTGCTATCGGGTTTGCTGTAGGGGCGGGAGGAGATGGGACACCTAGAAACAGTAGAAATAACAAAGTAATAGTAAAGTAAAACCTTTCTCAAGATATCATCTTTAAGAAAAAATTATATGAAGAAACGTCAATCATATCTCAACCTACAAATGTTAGAAATAACAATCAATTATTCAGGACTAGATGCACAATGACTACCGTTTCTTGTACAGTGGATAAACAAGAATGTAATATTTCACCCCTACCAGTTGTTTTGTTACACTGATGGAAGTAGGGATGCATACCTCTAAGATGAAAATGGTATCGGTGCCAATAAAACGGTACAGTATTTTAACAGTACAGTTAACGGTTTCTGAATGCATTTAATTTGGCTCATTAACCCATAGCGGCCAAACTTCATATCTATTTTTTATCATTCCGTATCTCACTTCAGCTGTCTTATCTAAAATGAAATTACCTGCTTGGTGGGTTGGTTGAGAAGGTGGAGATGGTATGTTATGATTGGTTGATGGTGTTCTATGGGTCGCTCTTGGTTGTGGTCTCGGTTGTGGTCTTGGAGGCGTATCTGACTGTGTATTTCTCATAGCAGTGTTGTGAGCCACAGCAGCAGGGCTAGCTGGGAACTCTATTTCGCCACCATTTTGAGCTGTTGGTAGAGGTGGCGGTGGTGGGATACTGCCACTAGGTGGCACCACTGGTCGCTGTGGCCTTGGCGCCGACTGTTGAACGGACAGACTGCCTCGGATGACGTTCTCCAACTGACGACGAAAACGTGCACTTCCAAGGATGGAGCTTACTCTCTGTTGTTGCAGCAATCCGGTGACTTCAACGACGACAGACTCTGGGCGATGCTCTTCTACGTCATCCACATTAGAGGGGGCATTATGAGAGCTTTCTGCATTTGCTGCTGCCTGGAATTTCTTCACAAAATAACTCTCCAGTCGTTCTCGACTCTCCTGGCCCGTGACTGGTTTCTCACCGAGCTGTAGGCGGCGAAGCTCAACATCCTCTCACTAAAAACAAATAAAAATAACAATAATTATAATGATTAAAGTAATGAACACATTGAACTTTAAGTTATACTGCTTCGCAAACACATGTACTACTGACAATAATAATAATTGTAATAATAATAATAATAATAATGATAATAACAATAATAATTATAAAAATAAAAATAATAATAATTATAATAATAGTAATAATTATAATAATGATTATAATAATAATTAGAATTTTGACTATTGCCACTTTTTCTGACATATTTAGGCGAAATCATGACAAGCCAGTTGTAAGTGGTTGAAACACCACATTACCCAAAGTCACCGGTAACTTCCTCACATGCCCCAAAAGGCCATGCCCATATAATAATTATAATTTAATAATTGAAAAAAAATCTGAGATTCAGGAGAATAGTTGGAAGATCTATTTTAAATGAAGGGAGTTACCGTAAACGAATCACCTGTAAACTTAAACCTTAACAGAAATAAGGAGCCATATATTATATACATGTACATCAAGTACCCAGGTACCATGTCCATGGATACATATTGATATTCTCCCTGAACTAAATTGCAATCTACTGAAGCTTGCCTGTGTTTGGTCATCTAAGTCTGAAGTAATGACTTTAAAATATTAAAGCCGACAGATAAATAGCATCAGTAGCAGTAAATAATGCTGAAATAATATACATTTTGTTGTTGCTCGTGGCATTTTAATATGCGGACAAAAAGACCGCTTTTGTGTGTGATGACTTGGTCTCTCACCTGCGGTTTTGCTCTAGGAGTTTCTCCAGGCCATCCTGATGAAGGGATTCCTCTTTCGCTGCGGCTGCTCCGCACGCCGCCGCAAAGTCACTGCTTTCAACTGAATCCATCTGTCCTGTTGCCATTGTTTCTTCTCCCCCGCTCGATTCTTCACTTTCTGAGCGCGATTCCACTGTAAAATGTCCACCTTCTGCCATCTCCAACGGTTTAAGTAGTGCCGACTGCTGTTTCGGTGGCGGGCCCCTTGCTCAGTTGCTATTGTTGTGATAGCCAAGGTGATTGCACCATCGCTATTTTTAGCGATGAGCTCACCGGCAATCGATGACTCATACGGGTGGCGTGGATCCACAACCCTACTTCCATACATAATCAGCGATAATGCACTGCTGCATACAGTACATAGAAACCCATTAATACAATAACGTCATTTATACAAATTCATATCTGGAGCGTATATATTGTATAGCATAAACAGGGAGTTGAAACTCTCTGGCATAAATGAAAATGTCTTCTCTTTTAACTTTCAAATTGCACACAAGTGCAACAGGATTTGTATACTCCATAGCATGTTATGTCACAGTTTTACAAACAGCAGTGAGAAAAGCATTAATACATATATATATATATATATATATATATATATATATATATATATATATATATATATATATATATATATATATATATATATATATATATATATACATATATATAGTCTAGGTTATACCTTAGAAGACCAATCCAAGGTTATACAACCAAATATTTTGTATTTACAGTCTGTGATGTGTTTAGATAATATACCAACTATTTCTAGTATAAATATCTGTAATGAATGGGTTCCACTTGTCTTCAAATAATGCTATTTTATCTAATAAAATATCTTTTGCTTTGATAATACTCTAAGTTTAAAAAAACATTTTTTAACATCTACAGTCATCATTTCTTTACCTTTTTTCCTTTTTTGGTAGATTACATCTTTCACACTGGTAATTATTAAGTGTGTAACTTGCTTATCTGCTGAGCAACCACATATTATTTCATGATCGATCTGATATTATGAAATGATGATCATAGTCTTAGATATTTCTAATCCAAGAGGTTGTATCATTCCACAGTTTGTTTGCATTTGTACAATACAAATAAATATGTTCAATTGTTTCTGGGCATTTTTTGCAAAATAAACAAACCTCTGAATTCACAATGTTCATTTTTTTAAGTAACTGATTATTTACCGTTCTTCTATGTATCAGTTTATATTGATTATCGTATTGATGTATAGAAGGGGCAATTTATTTTGCATTTTTGAAAGATTTTAACAAGGTAGCATCATTAATGTCGTCATAAGTAAATAGAAATATTTTGACTAGAAACACTTAATCTTTCTCTCAGATTTTAAGAAGTGCATGATATGTGAAGTTCTTCCTGCTGGCTCTGCGGCTGGGTTGTAAAACTTCAACATTTTACATATTCAAAATCGGATTCTCTATTTGCTCCCTATTTAAATAGCTATGTATTTATTTAGCTGACTCAGTACTTACATCCGAGGCAATTGGGTTGCCAACTATCCAAATAGTACATGTAGACAGGTTGATAAATGAATGACGAAGTTTGGCAGCTTAACCCATTAATGCTCGCAGTGGCCATAACAGCCTGACATTTTTGAAGAAATCTTTCATGCAAAAGCAAAGTTAGAAAAATATTTGAAGGAGAAATGTTATTTAGAACATAACCAACAACTCTCCTTCAAATATTTTGTAAATGTATTCTCAATTCCAAAGTTATTGCCAAAACTATCATAGATCCAAAAGACAATTATTAATGGGTTAATGTGAATGTCACGTTATTTTGTCACATAACGAAGTAACCGAACCACTCGAGCCGTGGCGAGATGATGACAAATTGTTTCCAGTTTCCACATAAACCTCATATGTTATTATTCGCTATAACTCATTAATGCTAGCAGCGGCTAAAAGCAGTCTGACCAAGTTGATGAAAATTTTCCTGCAAAAGCATTACACTTAAAAACAACTCTGTGAATTGGAAAAACTTTGTTTATTTTTATTTATCTAGTTAGGAAAAATATATAATCTGTCTCCGAATATTTTGGAAAAACATCTGTCCCTGGATTATTTTTTATCTATCTTGGACTTATTCCCATTTCAAGCGCCACTAAATTGATGAAAATGCATTTCAGAGTGGCTTGAGTCCTAGGTCCAGAGCTGAGGCGCCTTATAGACTAGCATCTAGTCTATGTTTTACTTAAATATTGCTTTTCTCTCTTCTGGTCTTTCTTTTGCTCAATATGTAGGTGTTAATTTTAGTTGTTGTTGATAGATAGCGCCAGTGGTGGTCACCCTGGTCAGTTAGAATCAAGGAATCCAAAAAAAAAAAAAAAACCATGCTGGCCGCCTGGTGAGCCAGTATAGAACTAACTATGGGTAGACACCTTAGAATGGTATATAAACATTAGGGAAGTGAAATAATTTTCTTGGCTTAGGACTAGGCTAGGGGCCTTAAAGCTAGTATTATACAAATATGCCATGCCAGTGTGGGTAACATGACGTAATGTTTCCCCGAGGGAGAGACATTCCATCATGTTACCCACACTGGCATGGCATATTTGATTTATTATACCGAACAAACCCCATTTGCATACCCGTCAAGTCTCCTGTTTTTAACAGGAGTCTCCTGTTTTTTGGACTTCATTTTACCTGCCTCCTGTTTTTCTCCTGTTTTTTTCTTGTCTCCTGTTTTTCTCCTGTTTTTCTAGAAAACCAGTCTGAATCGACTATAATCTCCTGTTTTTCCTCAAGTTCAGCCCAGATCTACGTTAACTCCTACAGCTTAGCATGCAACTCAGCTCTTCTAGCCTGCCTAAACAATACTCAGTTGACCTAATTAAACCCAGCTTGCCCAAAAGTTGCAATTAGTCTAGATAACCATTACTATTTTAGCAGTAGATATGTTTTAATTGATATTAGGCTGAATTTTAAGAAGTAGAAAGAGGTGCATGCTGGTCTAGCATCATAACATTAAAAAAAAGGCTGATAAGGAAAATGCACCCCCACGTAAAAGAGCAAAATACATGTGCAAATTTAGTGATCAAATTGCACAAGAGTATCCAGATATCACAAGAAGTAAACTGGGAGATGTTCACGCCTTCTGCAATGTGTGTAAAGTGGACATATCTATAGGAAATGGTGGGAAAAGTGATGTTGAGAGTTGAGAGTATTGGCACTACATTAGGTAGGAGCCACCTGGTGGGACGTTGGTAAATTATATACACAGGTGCGGCACCTGGTGGGAAGTTGGTAAACTATCGTATATGGTAGCGGCAATGCCGCGTGAGAAAATCTCCTGTTTTTATTTTGTCTGGGGTTGACAGGTATGCGTTTGTAATTGTAAACAAAGAAAGGTCACAGATGACTGGTGATTCACACATTCCCCGCTAGGTGTCGCTAGTGGCAACGGGCAACATGAAGCCCTCACTGATGGCATCAGGCAACATGATGATTGTTCACTGTTAAGTCAGCCAATCACGGCTTACGATCTTAAAGTGAGGTATAATAAAATGCAAATGTTGTAGACCTGCAACAGAGATGTGGAGACCCACGTCTCATAATGTGTCTGCGGTATGCTAGTGAGTGTAGTTTGAAAAACTGCCTGTACAACCCCCTCGTGTGGCAATTTCATTAACTAAACGGCCAGGAAATGCCCATATTTCGTGTGTAGGTGTAAGCATTGATTTATAGATAATATGGCAAACACGGTAACGCCTAGTAGCTAGGCTATGCTACGGTACGGACCAAAGTGTTAATTTTGCGAATAGCTTAGCCACCTCTCATACCACCATGTGAACACTTTTCCACCAGCGTGTGACAGAGGCCTAAAAATGTGCGTCAAGACACACCTTTAATCCTTATGCTGCTGGTGGATACTTTAGCCAATATAAAATAATGCGAAAAATCCTGAAACTGATTGAAACCCTGACACATGGGTACTCATCTGAGAGTACTCAGCAAGAGCATTCAAATGAATACCAACATGCCAGGGTTATGGTGATTCTCTATTTTTTGGCTTTTTATGCATTGGACAAAAGTAACCTCAGCTGCAGAAGGGTTAATTACTGTTCACGTCAAGAAATGTTCGGAAAGCGTAACCAAATGAGTCTATTAAATGTTCACTCGCATTTTTGAATAGACTGTATTTAGAAAATGCGTAAACTCCATTTATTGATACTACCTACTGAGGGATCTACGTCTTTATTATTGCTTCAAAGGCTGATATGGTATAGGTACCTGGTGGCAACATCTTATTCTAAACTGATAGTCACACATGCAGCCCCCACCAAATTTGCTGTGCTCCTGGACCATAGTGCCTGTGCTCCGGAACTTAAATATTTGGACAACCATATTTCAGAAATTACGGGTATCTATGGAATGTCATTCCTGCGAATACGTATCATTTGCCTTTAGGTAAAAGGAATCGATTTTTCTTTAAAAGACACAAAATATGTTTTTGACTTTGATTGAAAATAAGCTGATCTCTCTCCAACGGAACAATAATACTTTCCTTTAAAGGAAACTCATTTTCTTTTAAATGAAACTCCTTTTCATTTAAAGAAAAAATAGGGTTAAATGCATTTAGGCCTATGACATTCCATAGATATCCGATATTATATGTTGACAGCTCAAATCGACATTTCTCGACAATTACGTTAGCAAGTGCTTGCCTTAAAAAAAACTTTTAAAAACTACAAAACAATCTAATTAACAAGAATAGAGTTGCGGATCTCAGACAAGGTACGAGTTCTGTTTAACACCGGCTTACACTTACTTGGTCAATGAAAAGATAATGTAAATACAACATTTTCTTTTCTATATGAAAGGATGAGATTCCGGAATACGGTATACCCAGAGAAAGTCCGATACAAGGTGATAGGAGGGGAAATGAAAGGAATGGAAAGTAGTATGAAGCTAGTGGCGCTGGGCGCAACACAGCGCAAAGGTTAGGGAGGTATGGCAGAGGAATGGATCCGTGCGCCAAAATATGTAGGCCGGCGCACGGATCCATGTCTCAAGGGGAATGGATATAGATGTATTAGTTATATGAGGAATATGGGTAGTGAGGAAAAGCAAATTAGTGATCGTGTAAATATTTAAAGCTATGTTCACCTGGGAAAAAAAGGTCTGATTTGGAAAATATTTGTTACTGAAATACCATAAAGGTGAGAATATGGGGAATTCAAAAACATTAATTAGAATTTGCCCCCCCCCCCCCCCTCCCTCAATATGATACTGACCACCTCTGGGTCATGGACTATTATGATGTATTCAGTTCAAAAGCAATCTCTGTGTGTTTCTCATAACTGGGAATTTGTCATCATGCTGCAAGTGTGATCTGCTACATAAAATTAAAGTTATTTCATAATCATACTTGTATGGTTATCAATTTGCCAACACCTGTAAAATATGATAGCCCACTCCTAAACTAATAAACTAATCTGACCCCTGGTGGCCAGGATTGGAACCGCATAAAATCTCCTGATTTTGGATGGTTGAATGTTAACAGGTAGGAATTATATAACTTGGTCAGAAATCTTCAGATTAGCTACTGATTTGCCAACTTTCAAAAATCATCCACAATTCCTCAAGAATAAATTCATTTTCTAGCCAAGAGCCAAGAATTTCATAATATGCTGAACATAGTAAGTATTTGATCTTGAAAGATCACACAATGTCTGGAAAGATCACACAATGTAAATGTTGTTGAAGACGACATTTTCAGTTCCAAAGCTATCTGCGTGTTTTTTAAAACTGTGTGAATATTATCATGCAGCAATTGTGATCTGCTAAAATTAAAGTTATCCTATTAACATATGTTTCCATGATTACCAACTCTAAAGGCCCGCTCCTTAAGCAAAAGTACTAACCTGGCCCCTCCCAGAATTGGAACTAAACAAAATGAAACCAAAAGACGTCGCAGTAACCGCCTGATAAGTGATATATCCTGATTTTGGATTGTTGAATGCTGACGGGTATGCCAACGTACGTGCACAATATCAATTGAAGAATTCATAACACACACGTACCATGATTTAAGAACTTATGGCCAGTTTAGCGATATTCTCAGAATGAGGCATCTCCGTAGTTTAATAGTATGCCGTAGGTGTACGTCCTATACATATTTCGCTGTCTCGCTATGCGCGGAATTACAGTAAAGTTGTTCCCCTTTTTCGACATATTAGCTAAAAGTACACGGGCGCGAAAATATGCCAAAAATTTTCCCATATATAAGCTTCAGACAATGTTTCAATCGCACGCATGACTTGATTTTTTGGCCGCTCAGTTTCATCAATAAACTCCTACCATAAACCGTTATTGACGACGAATTTGTAATCGTCGATTCTCCCTATTACCTAGTAATATCCCATCTGGGCGAATGGGAGAATGCTGAACCTATTAAGCCCTACGGGCAGTGACGTGCTTGGGCACTTCGAATCCCGACTCGGTCTAGGATAAAGAAAATAATCATCTAAGGGCGGTATGTATATATACATACCCTTAGATGATTATTTTCTTCATCCAAGGTATACCTGATGTTGTTGTTTTGGAAAATTTCGGAAATGAGAAACTACTTATCTACAATTTCATTATGGTTTTAGGAGAAAGTTTGACTAGAAAAAGGAACCTCACTGTACACACAGTGATTCATTGCTTTATATCATGAAAATATCCACTTAAACTTGTAGAGTCTAATAGAAAGGTAGGTCTGTGAACGTGCAGGTCTGTTGGTTCAGGGGTGTGGCAGGTGCCCCTTGAATCTAATTAGGGAAGACTATAAAGGGTCCTGATTGGTTGCCGAAATACCACGTGATAAATCTGCTGCACGCGGTACCAATCCAAGCTAGTTTGTTATCTAATCAATGTGATAGAACTTTAAGTGGAAGAACAACACTAATCTCACGATCTCTAAAGGCTATTGTAGTTTTCAACGTTACAATGACGGCGGAACTGGATGATATTTTTCAACAAATTTTGCACTCAGAAGTACAAGCGCAAGAACGGAAGAGTCTTCTTTCACAGTGTAAGTATCGGTCCTGACAATCGTAACCTCAGTCGCAATATTAAGACTGCATGCACCTTTATGAAGTACGTAACTACATCACTAGGTTATCTTTTGTAAGAACAAGTATCTGTACCAATCTGACCAAACTGACAAGAAGTCCATGTGCATTATTCAGACCGGATGTTTTGAAAAGATTGAGGAGCGGATCTTTCCCGCCAATTGGAGAATCTAGTCTCGATTTTGCTCGCTTGAAATAACGGCTCCCATATGGTCTAGTGGTTAGGATACGTGGCTCTCACCCACGTGGCCCGGGTTCGATTCCCAGTGTGGGAACTACTATTTTTCTCATTTAGATATTCAAGTATACACCTTTCATTTTTTTTTAATAGATATATTTTAATACCGAATTCAATGTATTATAAATTATATGTCATGTTGTTGCCTGGTTAATATTTTTTTAGAAAATTGTAAAATTTTACCATATTTTCACCCATCCTACTAGGATGTGTTGCAGATTTTATTTTAATAATTATATATATTCTAAATTATGTATAAAATTATTTATAAATAATTGTCATATTATTTCAAGAAGTATTGAAATTTTTTATTCATATCATTAATACCGAATTATGGGAGAATTTGAAATGTATTGGGAATGGATAAAAATGGTAACCTTATTGACAGGTTTTGGGTGACTAAATTCTCTATTGGAAAGGTTATACACTTGCATCAATGAATGGCCTACAATTAGTAGTGACAAATCCAAACCTTATTGGTACGACAATAGGTACGCTACCTATTCCTACAACTACACCGCATATTAGGCCTAGAAAAAACAACTTTGTTACCTGTAACGGTCCGAAAAATTAGGGTAGGTACTAGGTAGGTCGGTAAAAAAGATTTTTGGATTATGTTTTTGTTCAAAAATGTGTGTTTTATGCATGTTTTATGTTGATTTGGAGTTGGAAGGGCAGAAAAAACTTGAGGTTAGGGATTTTTTTGAGTAAAAAACTTGTTACGGTAGGGTTATATGAAACAACTTTTTTAGGCCTTGTATATGAAATGCTATAATGATTGACTTATATTTATACAATGATAATTCTATATTCCAGTGAAGAGTGACATCCAGAACATTCAAGGCAAACTGGAGAAGATACAGGAAGAGCATGGTGCTCTCCAGGGACAGCTCATCATTAAGGTAGGAGAGTTTATATACTATGTTACTATAAGACAAGACTGATACTACCAGGTAAATTAATTAAGTAGGATTTACCCAGACTTTTAAATTTGAGTTTTTATGTATGACAGAAAGTTATAACATCTAGATGCCACTCTCCTAAGTATTGACTATGCATTAACCTACAGCTCCTTGTATCATACCTCCAAGAAATCAACCTACGGTATTGAAATTGACTCATCATCTGTTGCCTTGAATAGTGTTTGGTATGGTTTAAACATCATGCATGCGCAGTTTTTCCTTATGTCAGGTACAAAAGGCGAGTGAAGAAAGCTTGAATGTCCACTGAATTTCATCATGTATGTGCAGTATTTTCTTATGTTAGGTACAAAAGGCGAGTGAAGAAAGCTTGAATGTCCACTGAATTTCATCATGTATGTGCAGTATTTTCTTATGTTAGGTACAAAAGGCAAGTGAAGAAAACTTGAATGTCCACTGAATTTCATCATGTATGTGCAGTATTTTCTTATGTCAGGTACAAAAGGCAAGTGAAGAAAGCTTGAATGTCCACTGAATTTCATCATGTATGTGCAGTATTTTCTTATGTCAGGTACAAAAGGCAAGTGAAGAAAGCTTGAATGTCCACTGAATTTCATCATGTATGTGCAGTATTTTCTTATGTCAGGTACAAAAGGCAAGTGAAGAAAGCTTGAATGTCCACTGAATTTCATCATGTATGTGCAGTATTTTCTTATGTCAGGTACAAAAGGCGAGTGAAGAAAGCTTGAATGTCCACTGGATGTCAACGCGTGAATCTATTCTTAAGGACAAAAAAGCAAGCCTAGAAAAAAGGAAGTTAGATCTGCAGAAAGAAAATGTAAGGATGATATTGGTCTATGCCTCAATTTGATTATCACTGGTATTGTAGCCTCAGTAAGCAGGGAACCCAGTAATTATTTGCCTATTTTACAAAAAAAAATGATATAAGGATTCTGTACTTACGGTTTCATATTTGATAGTATTAACCCCATTTTTCTAAGATTAAAAGATATTTTAATGTGTATTCCTAGTAGGGTCTGTCTGAGGCATAGTTTATCTTCATGGGCTAATTTGCAGGTGCTACCCTGAGCCCCCTGTGATATTTTCTTGAGTAAAATTTCTGATCGAAAGTCAATATTAGCATCGTGTTTTTCATTTCAATCTGCATCACACCAATGCCTATCCACTGTTCAATTCATTGTTTTTGATGACTTATCATTATATTAAGGCTCATTACCTTTCTGTTATGGCACTTTGACTTAATGTGGTTATTTATCAAGGTCAAGAAGAGATGGTATTCCTGTTGTGGGAATTCGAGAAGCTCTCTATTTGCAGTCCTTAAGAAAAGCATGTTTCCCTTTTTTTATTTCATCACTCCTGCTCTTGCCTAATGCATATTGGATAATTGCTAGACTTAAACAAATTAGAGAATTTTAATAATAAGCTTTCTAATCAAAGAATCATATAATTGGTAGAGTATTGAAATCATGAATATATATTTAACAAACTCTTTCAATTAAGAAATTTTATCCCAATTAATATTTTACGATATGGCAAAATATTAGTCACTGACTGGGCTATATGTATGTGTGTGTGAGTTTGTAATACAACTTTATAGTGTATGCCTCCTTTAAAACCGTCATGCTAGCACTGGTAGCTAATTTGACCATCCCACAATGATGCAAAAAAACTGAAAAAATTACTGAAACCTTGGCACATGGGTACTCATCTGAGTACTCAGTGAGATCTATCCAATGAATACCAGCATGACAGGGTTTAGATGGTTTTCAATCATGGTCTTAGCCAGCAGGGCATTGGACACCCAAACCCTTACAAAGCACCCCTCAGGACACCCAAATATTTTTGTGAGGATTTTCTTTAAATGTCAATCTCAAGCATAAAATTGAATACTTTCATCATCATACTATTCCCATGACTTTGTATAAGGACATAATGCCTTATTTTAATAAATAAATACATGTTTATGGTATTGTGGTCCCCCTTAAAAATTTGGACGCCCAAAAATTTTACAACTGCCAATTTTAGGCACCCAGTTTCTAAATCCTGCCTAAGACACTGTTTTCAATGATCTTTGCATCCTTGTGCTTTGGATGAAAGTAGCCTCAGCATTGGAAGGATTATTTCAGGAAGAGTTGGATGATGCAGTCTGGGGCCAGAGAGCCGAGTTCAGTGAGAGAATGATGGAGTTCACGAAGGGCTATGATCTGATTGGCCGTGGTCGCGTCGACAGGAAAGTTGAAGCTAAGGATGAGCTTCGCCGACTGACTCATATGGAAAAACTATTAGAGGAAGGTAAGCTAATTGCTATAGACCTATGTCTTGGCTGCTACTGCTACTGGTTTTAGCGGTTTTAATGAACCTTACTAAACACATTTATCCACAGATTGACTCAAAACGTTCAAGACTTTTTCAGGGATATTTTTCTTGTGAAGACTACATGATAACTTTTTAAGGTGCAATGCATATAGTATATGGCTTATATTTGCAGTGCTAAAAATTATGCTTTACAGACCTGTTGGAGGGTATTTGTCCTACTTTAAATTTGCGCTTTCAAGCACTTAAATTTTATATTTATTACTGTATACATATTTATGTGAAAAGTGTTATTTTAGCGCGATCATGAGAAGCGCAAAAATACCGTAAATTACCAGTTATACAGTTATCAACTACATGTACCTATAATTATTTCAAAGTCATATTGATTTTATTATAAACCAAATCTTGGAGAATGATTGAGTGAGTTGTTAAAATATGCTCTAGGTTTAATGAATTCTAAGTTTGTGTACTGACGCCGAAGGGCTATGGGTTTTTATTAGACTTTTGTGGTGGCACGCTAAGTACTGTCGTCCTTTTGTTGATGTGTGAATGTTTCTGCATTTCATTAGCCAGTAGATGCGACCCTCAAACAGATTCACATTTTTGAATTTCATGAATAAAATGAATCATTTCACTATCATCCTAACAGATCGCGAATGGGGTATACTAAATTTGTTTATGCTTTAAACTGAAATAGGTCGCTCATTATTGGACTTGTGATATCAAATCAATAGGGGAATAGCCTCATTTTATTGCTGTTTCAATTTGTTTATCTACTGTAAAATAGGAAATGAATCCAAGTGGTTTATTCTGCTAAACTTTTCCGAGTGGGGCCTATTCAAAATAATGAAAGTCGGTAATATTGTACCATACATTTACAGTATTATTCCTGTCATTAGAATATTAGTCTTCAATATTGGCTTTTCAGAAATCACAAATATGGTTTATTTGCACCTTGGTTTAATTTCTTATTCTACACTACTTAATTGCATTCTGTTTTTATTTCAAACTGTTCATTTCATAATCTAGCACAATATGTGATTCCACACAGTCAGAGGAATTGAGATTTTCACAAGTTTTGGCCACCGTGCCTCAGTTTTGTCTGTGTTGTACTGGGATCATGGTGCTTTACTGTTGATACATGTAAAATAATAGTCAAGGGGATAAGCTTCATTTAATTGCTGTTTCAATTGCCCATAAATCTGCTTAATCAATTGTATTACTTTTTGTTTTGTCTCAAATTGTTTATTTAATGATCTGGCACAATTGCAATTCCTCTATCTCATACAGGCAAGCAATTAAGATTTTGGCAATTTAGGCCTCATCAAAATCGCTATAATTAAAAAGTGACCCAAAAAAACAGGAACTTAAGTATATTTTATGTATTGGTTCTGAGACTGATAGGTATTTTAATTGATAGATATCAGTGCTATCATGAGTACATCAGCAGCATTTACTGATGTGTTGTTTATTTTCAACAGAGCTTTCCAAGTTCAGAATACATCAAGATGGCATTGCTGCATTGGAAAAAGAGAAAATTGATCTGAAGAAGAAATTAGATCAACAAAAAGAAACATGTTTGGGTAAGGTTTTCTTTTTCAGGTCCTCTGGCTTTGTCATAGCATTCATTATCATAATGATATGCTCTATCCATTGGTAAGTAAACTCTTAGATGAAGAGAACATGGATACGTCGCCACAGACTAATTACCATTTGGCCTATAGTAAAGCACTGGACACACCAAATACTGCTGAATCTTGTCTCAGTGTAACGTCACCAGGAGACATAGAAAACTTATTGTCATCAACTTCTGTGTGTGGCAAGTAGGTTTTTACGATGATATATCAAGGATTGGCAACTTTAAAATTTTTGTGATATGATTCAATACTGATATTTTCTTAGCGATACAATATTCTAACAATATGTTTAACAGTATTTTCGGCATCCTAGTGTCTTAAATTTGTTAAATTTAGCACATTTAACTTTGCTAATAATTTTTTGCACATTGAATTTTGCTAAATTTAATTTTGCTAATACATAGTAGACTGCCTTAATATGGAGGAGTCCACGTCAATTATATATTGTTAATCCTTCCAATGCTGAGGCTACTTTCGTCCAAAGCACAAAGACACAAATATTTTCAAAAAAAACATTCAAACCCTGTCATGTTGGTATTCATCGGATAGCTCTTGCTGAGTACTCGCAGATGAGTACCCATGTGCAGGGTTCTAGCCATTTTCCATTTTCTTTTACATCATTGTGTAATCATTTGTTTAATATTTTTATATCATTTTGTATTGGTCAAATAAGTTACCAGCAGCATAAGGGTTAAGCAGTATTTATATAACAGATCTTAAATGATAATTATACTTTTTCCTAAACAACATCAATATTTGGTACCGTATCGAGCACCGGTTCCAGTCCCAAGATATGTGTTCATGTCAGTTTGATATTTTGCAGGTTATGACGAGTTAGTGACTAAGGGGCAGGAGAAACTGACCACTGTGGATATGGAGAAGAAAAGGGTGGCCAATATACCCTACAAAGACCCAGAATTTGTAAGGTACGGTAAAAGATGTAAGGCATGGTAACTGAGCCTATATTAAATTTGTAACAGGGATCTAGTTACAAATTTTAATGGAATGATTTTTGTAGGATGAAAACTTTATTGGTCTTTGTAAATCTGCCAATAATATTTTCAACCAGAATACTGCTTGAATGGCAAAATTAATCATATTGGCAACACAACTCTGATATTGGTCAACATTTAAAGTTGAGTAAACCTTTTAATGCCATTAGGAAACAGGCCTAGTCTCCTAATAAATACTGTTGCTTGCATAACACTAATTAAGTAGATAATTAAAGGCTTATGTTAGTCTCTCATGTTCATACTTCCCTCGTAGAAGCAGCTGCTGAAGCAATGAAAACGAGGCTCTCGACAGCTGTAGTTTCTAGGTCAAAGCTGCTAAATATAACCATCGGCATTACTCAGTGCTTTGAATATTGAAGGGTAGGCACAAATTCTGTTAGATATAGGGATATAACTCCACAAATATCATCTTCAAGCAAACTCAGAAAGATTGATTTTAGTTTTACTTCATTAGGGATCGATCATAGAATGATTTTATTCAATGAAAACCTTTAAATAAGGTGTCATTGTATGTGATATGCTGATGTTGGTGGCAGGGGATTGTGTATGGAGAGTTAGTACAAATATGTATTGAAAATTGTGGTCAAGCATACTTACCTGGCAGGGGAGTTAACCGTGATCAGCTAGGCGGTTCTCCCAGGGCGAGGCCTTTCCATTGCACTTCGATTGGGCTGACCCTTGCGATCGCCCCAAATGTGGGCGACTCGACTGTACAATTTATGTGTGTGGGGTCTGCGTTCGCGCTCACCCTGTATAAGCAATCTAAAATCAGATATCCCTCCCTCTCCAACCTTCCCTCTCTTTTTAAATCACAAGAGCACCTTGTTTCACAATCATAGCAAAGAAACACAATTTTCCGTTACAATGTAGTAAATTTATTATGTGCAATTTAAATTTAGGTTAGGCACCTTTGTAGTAATGTATTTCAAGTACAAGCTAGAGGGAAACATATTATTCTATCATCTATGTATTTACTATTTAATCTGACGCCTTTGAGCATGTTTATATGGAAAGGGCGCAATATCAAATGACAATATTAGTCAGTGTAGACTTAGATCATGGCCACAACTTTAACTGTTTGAAGTTATTGAATCAGTAGAGACAAACCTTTCTTGATCTCAATTGTTATCTCAGCTTCAAATATACTCTTTGAAGTGAGGGCTTGTGAGAGAAGTTAATATGGACACTCAGGATTTGGGATAAAGTTATTGAAGCGAGTTTATCCCATCAATGCCTGAAAACATAGATGAATAAAATAATGGATATGTAACTAGAGACCAATGTGCTATATAGTGAAGACTTTTTTTTTTATAATTATTCTCCATAGACATATCATTCTCACAGTTTACAAATAGGTACACTTCAAATCAGGTATGCAGCATATCAGTGTATATTTCGCAAGGTATTCATCAATGGTGACCATTTTCCCATAGTTTTCATTTCATTACCCAATATTCTTGCATTATAAAGTTCGATATTCATGTAGTTTTTTAAAGATCTTTTTAGGAAAATTATCCTTGACTGAATTTTTTTCCATTTGAATTTGTAAATTTCGTGTTTTAGTATAATAAAAATGTAATTGATAAGTATGGTATTTTTTGTATTTCCCAGTAGGATAGATCTCTTCTCTAATCAGTGGTGTTAACCATTCGATGGTCAAGTTCCATATTTGTTTTACATAATTACAATTATATAGTAGGTGTGATATTGTTTCCACCTGTCCACAGTGATCACAGTTTTCATTCTCTCGTAAGTTAAATTGGTATAATTTTCTATTGGTCATAATCGTCCGGTGGAGTATTTGATACTGAAAATATTTACTCCTTATATGAATTTTACATTTGTCTGCCATCAGGTACAGAGATCTCCAGTATGAATTGTCTATTTCACCTATTTCCTCATTCCATTTCACCTGCCCGATTGTTGTACTTTCTTTGTCCTCTATATGCCAGATCTTTCTCAGGTTTTGTCCCCCTTTTTTGTCTTTCGTTAGCCAATCTATAATTGTTGGCCTTTCCATATTTTGTGTTTTTTGGTAACTTAGCATATATTCCCTCCACTCATTTGGAATTGCTTTTCGTAGGCCAAAAGATAAAGTAAAAGGTATCTTTGAGCCTATTCGTTCTTCAAGTGCCTTTTGGCTTAACATGGTTCCTTCCCCTGTAAAAAGGTCTGGCAAGAAGATCAAATTTTTATTGAACATTGTCGAATTAAAGGGAATCTTGAAATTATCATTTCCCCAGATAGGTATAAATTCAAGTGGAATTTTGATAGATTTTTGTAGTGCCATGTACCAATTAATGTATGCCACTACTACACTTTTCCAGAAACTATTCTTGGTATTATTTAGTATAATATTGTGTATTTTACTATCAGTAAACATTAATCTGTTAATATTGTACTTATTAGGGAATTCAATCCAATCGGGTTCTGTGGTTAAGATTTTCCTTAACCAAGCTAGCTTAAGACTATGATCAAATTCGACAATGTTCATCATTTTTAAACCTCCATCTTTTATGTCTTTATAAGCGGTTTCCCTTTTAACCTCATGTCTCTTTTTGTTCCATATAAAATCAAAGCAGAGCTTTTCAATAGTGGTTAGTAAGTGCTTTGGAGGTGAGGGTAGTGCTTGTAATATGTGTGTTATTTTTGACAATACTTAGCTTTTTAGTATTGTTACTTTGCCCATTGGCGTGATGTTTCTAAATCCCCATGATTTTGGCATTCCTTCCATCTTTTCTATTTTTGGGAGTATATTTATTTTGTTCTGTAATGTGAGCTAAACTTTTCATATTGTAGTCTATACCTAGGGCAGTGAACTTGTACACCCAGTCAAGGTCGTTTTCCCTACAAAATCTGCGATCTGTCTCCCTGATGTTCCCAATGCGAATAACTTTTGTTTTTGTGATATTAACTTGCAGCCCTGACTTGAAGTGGAACCATTTTAGTATTTTTAGGCTTTGTTTGAGGTTTTCTTCAGAGGCTTCTAAGAAGACGGACGTGTCGTCCGCATATTGGCAAAGTTTATGTTCCTTTTTATTTAATTTTATACCTTTGACGTTTTTTGTCTTCTTTGAAGGCTAAAGCTAGGTACTCAGAACAGAGTATGAAGATGTACGGAGATATTGGGTCACCTTGTCTACATCCCCTTTCCAAAAGGAAGGGTTCTGACAGGTGCCCATTTAAAATTATTCTTGAATTTGAATTTAGCTGAAACATTTGTATCCATTTTTTAAGGTTAGGTCCAAAATTAAATTTATCTAATACTTCGTCTATGAACTCCCATGACAAACTATCAAAAGCCTTCTGGAAATCAACCAGAAGGATTAGCCCACTTTTATTTGCTAATTCTGTTTCTGTAATTATATCATATATTAGTCTGGAGCAGTCTGCAATCGACCTATTTTCTAAAAATCCCTTTTGTTCCTGACTAATGATTTTGTTTAATAGGGGTCTATTTCTATTTGTGATACACAGAGAAATAAGCTTATACGATGTATTGAGTAGCGAGATTGGTCGCCAATTTTTAAGCTGATTTCTTAATTTGCCTGTTTTTGGGAGGCATGTTATTACTCCTTGAGATTGTGTGACAGTTAATTTTCCTTGTTTAAAGTTATTATTTATACACTTTAGGAAGAAGTCTCCCAATTGTGGCCAGAAAAAATTATAAAATTCAGGGCTGTATCCATCCAGCCCTGGTGATTTATTGTTTTTTGATTTTCCTAGTGCAATGTTTAGTTCCTCTTTAGTTATAGGGGCTTCCAAATTTTCTTTTTCTTTCTCACTAATCTTTCGGGGAGAAATATAGTGAAGACTTGGTTATCCCTCGGGTCTTGAATCTGGCCTTAGTGTGACATCACTAGGAGACTAAGACCAATGAGGGCTCTTGTATCGTTTACATTACAGAGAAATCTGCGCTCCAACATGTGCAGAGCGTAACTTTTGGGCTATTCGCTGCAGCCTGGTTGATAAGGTCTTAGAATAATAAAAGAATGGATATGTAGCAAGAGACTAATTACTGAATGTGCTATATAGGGAAGGTCTGGCTATGCCAGGGGTCTGGAATCTGGCCTAAATGTGACATGACTAGGAGACAAAGACCAATGAGGGCTCTCCTATAGTTCAAATAACAGAGTAAGTCGCGCACCAACATGTGCAGAATGCATCTCGTGTGCGGCTCTTGTTAACATCCAGGCTTTTAGTTGTGTCCAGGCTGTAAAGTGAGACCTGCTGATTGCGTAGACGGCTGATTGACATTTGTGATATTGGTCAACATTAAATGTAGAGTAAACCTTTAAAAGCCAGTGGGAAACATGCCTAGTCTCCTAAACAAATACTGTTGTTTGAATAACACTAAGTAGATAATTAAAGACTTATGATAATCTTTTGTTCTCATATTTCTCTCGTAGTAGCAGCTGCTGATGAAGCAATGAAAACGAGGCTCTCGACAGCGTAGTTTCTAGGTCAAAGCAGCTAAATATAACCATTGACATTACTCAGTGCTTTGAACATTGAAGGGCAGGCACAAATTCTGTTAGATATAGGGAGATAACTCCACAAATATCATCTTCAAGCAAACTCAGAAAGATTGATTTTAGTTTTGCTTTATTTTGGATCTATCATAGAATGATTTTATTACATGAAAAACTTGAAGTTTAGATTTCATTTCATATGATATGCTGATTTTGGTGGCAGGGGATTGTGTATGGAGAGTTAGTACAAAGATGTATTGAAAAGTGTTGTCAAGCATACTTACCTGGCAGGGGAGTTAACCGTGATCAGCTAGGCGGTTCTCCCAGGGCGAGGCCTTTCCATTGCACTACGGTTGGGCTGACCCTTGCGATCGCCCCAAATGTGGGCGACTCGACTGTACAATTTATGTGTGTGGGGTCTGCGTTCGCGCTCACCCTGTATAAGCAATCTAAAATCAGAATTTCCCTCTCTTACCATCTTTCTCTGTCCCCAATAGTCACAAGTGCAACATGTATGACATCATATAAGTGAAACACAACTTTCATTGAAAGTGTAGTAAGAATATTATGTCCTAACCTGATTCAAGGTAGGCACATTTGAAGTACATGCTAGTGTGGATGATATTATTCTATTTCCTTTTATTTGATATTAGTGCTTACTTCAGTTTGAAATAGTTTGAATGCAGCACAACTAATATATGAATATCTGAGGGAATTTTTAGAGAGAAAGGTACCTGACATTATTGTTGACAAATCTTTGATTGCAAACATTTTTCTTGAAACTTGACGCAAGCCATCTGTACAAATTATCAGCATTATTGTGTGCAGGGGCGGATCCAGGATTTGAAAAGGGGGGTTCAATGTAGTTCCGAAAAGTGACACTAGTGGCGCCACTCACAATTATTTATGAAAACACCACCAGGAGTCAACTGCAGAGAGCTAAAAATAATAATTTCATAAGAGATATAAAAAAATAATAATAATCTCATAAGAGATATAACAAAATACATTATAGAGTAAGAGTGAAATTTTAATTGAAACGCAATATTTCATATAAATTATGATATGCAAAATCAGATTTTATGATGGCCGGATACATTGTCCTATTTTTTGGTCGCAAGATTGAACGGACCTCTTGCACTTTCAAACATTTAAGAAATATATTTTTCCTTTTGGAGAGATTTAACAATGTGAACACCCTGGGAGGTGAAGTACTTTTGCCCACTATGCTTGATTGATGTTAGCGTAATTGAGATACATGCATCTGGGGGGGGGGGGGGCTGTTCAATTGGAGACAGACTTTTCCATTTGTGATATGACTAAACACCAGCCACGAGTGTCATTCAGTAAATTTCCCCTTCTGCGCTCGTCGAATTCTCAGAATTCAACACTTTTAATTTTTTTTTCTTATTTTACTGACCCGAACCATTTCTATTCAACCTTTTTACAAATAATACTCTACTTGATGAGGTACGCCCAAAGTTGTTTGACCATTTTTGCACTTCAGATGCAAATGGGTAAAGCCACCTCAAAAGGTGTTAAGATGGGGTTATTTATGTATCTGCAGTTGGCTATTAGTTAGGTATTTTCCATAGGGCTTGGAGGAATCAAGTGATCTACAAGTTTGAGAATCAACGAACCCCCCCTCACCTAACAAACATCAGGTTTTCCAAGCTATTCTTAGTCTGCAAACGACTGGACTGGACTGTCTGTCTCCGCTGGACCAGTGACCTGTAATCTATATATCTCTGGCTGGACTAAGGAATCAAGTGATCTAGAAGTTAGAGTATCAACGAACCCCCCCCCCCCCTAACAAACGTCAGGTTTTTCAAGCTATTCTTAGTCTGCAAACGACTGGACTGTAATTATGTATCCGCTAGACTAAGGAATCAAGTGGTCTAGAAGTTCAGTTAAAAATCAACGAACCCCCCCCCCCCTAACAAACGTCAGGTTATCCAAGCTATTCTTAGTCTGCGAACGACTGGACTGTAATTCTGTATCTGCTATACTAAGGAATCAAGTGATCTAGAATTTTGAGAATCAACGAACCTTCCCCTCCCCACTCACCTAACAAACTTCAGGTTTCTCAAGCTATTCTTAGTATGCAAACGACTGGACGTAATTCTGTATCCGCTAGACTAAGGAATGAATCAAGTGATCTAGAATTTTGAGAATCAACCCCCCCCCCCTCACCTAACAAACTTCAGGTTTTCCAAGCAATTCTTAGTCTGTGAATGACTGGACTGTAATTCTGTATCCGCCGGTAGATAATCCCCCCGAGCAGGATGTTCATCCACTCGGACCCATACCTGGCTGACACCAATCAGCCTGTTGCCTACTCAGGGCCTGGGGAAACAATAGACGTGGACGGAATTGCAAATTGCAACTGGTTGCCGAGGCAGGAAAAAAAAATCGTTTTGATGTTTGTCCACAGGTGGCGTGGTGGTGCAAAATGACTCACCAGCCAGGGGGGGTTCGGACAAACCCCTCGAACCCCCCCTGGATCCGCCCCTGGTGTGCTAGATTCAAATTTACAAGCATGACTTTCTTTTCTGAAAATAGTTGTTTTATTTAGTATTGCATCAGAATAATCATTAAATGGCTATTTATATGCAATGTCAAGTTTACAATACTAAAAACAATTCTTAAATAAGCCGCATACATATTTAGACCAGACCTTACTAGGAGTTAAGCCACCCCTCCTCTGGTCTAAAGTTAGACCCAGAATTCTGAATTGGTCTTACTTAAGAACAGGTCACTACTGTTTGATGACATTGGTTTAACTTTGTGATAAGGTTTATCTCAAAGTTATGACTTGGTTCAACTTGAGCCCTTCCAATGCTGAGGCTACTTTCGCCCGGTGGACACGGATGGGAATACTTTTGAAAACCATCTATTAACCCTGTCATGTTGGTATTCATTGGATAGCTCTCACTGTGTACACTCAGAGGAGTACCCATTTGCCAGGGTTTCAGTCATTTTTCAGGGGTTTTTTTTGCATTATTTTGTATTGATCAAATTAGCCACCAGCTGCATTAGGGTTAAACCAAATCACTAGTGGTTTTATGAAGTTTGGCCTTAGGATTTGGGATAAATTCATTGAGTTTATCCCATTCATGCTAAAAAATACTTGTACTCTGAATGGTATTGTCAAGATCTATGCATTAAGGATATTGGACAACATTTAAAATTGAGCAAACCTTTAGTTGCCATTGGAAAACATGCTTAGTCTCCTTGACAACTACTGTTGTTTGAATAACACTAAGTAGATAATTAAAGACTTATGTTGATATTTTGTTCTCATATTTCCCTCGTAGTAGCAGCTGCTGAAGCAATGAAAACGAGGCTCTGGACAGCGTAGTTTCTAGGTCAACGCTGCTAAATATAACCATCTACACTTCTCAGTGCTTTGAATTTGAGTGCAGGCACAAATACTGTTAGATATAGGAACAATACTCCATAAATATCATATTCAGGCAAATTCAGATAGATTGATTTTAGTTTTGCTTTATTGTGGATCTATCGTAGAATGATTTTTTTCCATGAAAACCTTGTACTTAGATGGCATTACATAGGATATGCAGATGTTAATGGCAGGGGATTGTGTATGGAGAGTTAGTACAAAGATGTATTGAAAAGTGTGGTCAAGCATACTTACCTGGCAGGGGAGTTAACCGTGATCAGCTAGGCGGTTCTCCCAGGGCGAGGCCTTTCCATTGCACTTCGGTTGGGCTGACCCTTGCGATCGCCCCAAATGTGGGCGACTCGACTGTACAATTTATGTGTGTGGGGTCTGCGTTCGCGCTCACCCTGTATAAGCAATCTAAAATCAGATTTTCCTCCTTATCCAACCTGCAGAGATATGTAAGAGCATCTTGTTTGACAATCACAGAAAAGTTACTCAACTTTCCATCCTACTGTAGCAATTATATGTGAAGTTTGCATTTTATTTAGGTTTGGCACCTTAGAAGTTAGGAATTTCAAGTACATGCTAGAGGGTTTTGGCTAGATAAGGTGGGGGGGGGGGGGGGGGGGGGGCATTCAGAAAGGTTCATGTGATGGGCCCAAAAATACAATTATATTACTAAGCACTACCATTTCTTTTGTTGAGTTCATGTCTTATAACTTGATGCACTGGGCGAAACAAAAAATTGAAATAAGTTTGATTTCGTATTTTTGAGTTTGTGACCGCAAACTGATTCTCAAGATGGCCTTTTTTGCCATAATCTGATTTTATTTCAAAATTTCACATTTTCCTCAACATTTCACTTTCTAGGCACCGCTATATACACACCAACCAGATTTGTTTTCTTCACCAACTTTACTAGTAAATGGATGGAAATTTATCAGCTAAATATTGTGTTTAAGCACATAACTTATCAGCCCTAACCTTTATCTATCCAGCAATAGCTTCATTTTCCTTTTATTATTTGATTTAATTTTGAAAAAACAAGGATCTTTATCCTTAGCTTCGATTGGCAGAAACAAAGGCATCTCTTTACATACGTAAATACCATACCTAGGAAAATGGGAAATATTTTTTTCACCAATTGTGGTTCAGAACCAAGTCATATGGATAAGGACCATGTATGTGTAATTTGGGGAAGCTGTGTCTGCTTTTGACTGAATAGGAGGAGTAATGATGAAACAACATAAAATGTCCCACACGTAGACACCCAATTTCTTGCATGTATTCCCTTCCTTTATCACACTATCATTTATGTGTAATTCATTATTTTGGTAAAGGTAAGAGTAAACATAGGAAGAATATACCAAATTTTATTCCAGAAGGAAAAAAGTGTAATTTTTGAACTTTCAGAGCATTTTTCTCAAAATATTGCTTCTAAACATTGATAATGCATATGCATTACTGATCATATACATGCTGCAATAATTTTGTATTTATCAAAAGACTTCAGTTTGTAGACCTTTTGCTGTTAATATTACATGTACAGCTAGTTCTGTTGTAGACTAGCTCCTAGTCTATGATTTCAATAGATTATGCTTTTCTCTGTTCTAATCTCTATCATTTGCTAATGTCTTGGTGTTAGTTCCTGTGGCTTGTGATAGATGGCACCATGGGTGGGCACACTGGTCAGTCAGTACAAGAAATCCAAATGAACCCATGCTGGCCACCTGGTGAGCTGATATAGAACTAAATATGGGTAGATATCTTATGATGTTATATAAACATCAGGTAAGTTATTAAAGACAAATAAATAAATTTCTTGGCTAGTTCTGTTGCTGACAGAATATAGGCAATACGTATGCAGTTTTAATGCCCCAATCATAGATGTCCCATACGTAGACCACCTGCTCTTTGTCCTATTTACAGTTAAGTTTTTGCAATTTATTTTGTTATCATAGACGTTGTACACATTCTAATACACATTCCTTGATATATGCCAGAATTTATTGGCGAATTTAGAATTTTGATTTATTATATTTTTTCTTGGAGATGGATTTCCATATGCAAAAAGCACACTTGTAGAAAGGAGAAAATACATTTTCCACAACCTACATTCATGAAAAGGTTCTCTTATGAGTATGTACCTTCTGGTAGTAATATGGAATGAATGGATGGTGATTTTACTGAAAAACAGCTGAGATGATGTTTGTAATTATGAATGTCCTGTTATGTCCTATACGTAGACAACTTATACTTGGGACATGGATACCAGATATGTAGATATCACTTGAAATTATGGTTGAAATATTACTGTTAAACAAATAGAAATGCAATTCCTGCATATGATAACATCTTGAATATTTGATAGAAATGCACAGTTTACTACCTTTTGAATTAATATGGTTTTGAAGCAGATTCAACATGCACTGTATCTTCATTTTAGCTTTCAAAAAAGTCCTTTCTTTCATAGAATAACATAGAAATACTTATGCAGATGTTGAAAATATCAATGACATTAATCAGTAATTGATAGGGCTGTGCTCACCAATTTTTTTCAGCTCACGAGCATCACCAAAACCTAAACGATGCTCACAAGCATGAAAACGGCGGCCATTTTGTTTATAGTGTGAAAGCAGGGCGCGAAAAACAGCTTGATCGAAGTGCTGTGAATACGAATACGAATACGAACTTTATTACTCTCTAACCGCAATCTACGGTACATAGAGGAAATACAATAATATCATTAGAAAAAATATTACCATTAACAATATTGTCAGTATTACAAAAATATACATACACGGTACACCCATAAAGATATGTGTGTCAATAGTATACATGGAATGTATTTGTTTGCTGTCATAACTAAGTATACAGACAGCTTAAATCAGCAGTATCAATGATTTCACTTACATCTGGAAGAGATGTGTACTCCTTCATGCCTAAGTGAACAAATTTTGCAACTTTCATCAACAATTTTTTATCATTTGTATTTAATAATTGAGTCATCTTTAAAGTGCTACATCTAGTTCTATAGTATTTTGGTATAACGGATATCCTAAGTTTTTCAAGACCATTACATTCAAATAGGAAATGAAATTCATCACCCATAAGTCTTTTTCTGCACTTAGTGCAGATGCGCTCTTGCCTTGGTATTGATAATTTGGATCTACGATTAACAGGCAATTTTTGAGATCCAGTTCTGAAGTCAAGTAGTGAGTATTTTAGGTATTCTGGTAATAGATCTACATATTCTTCAAATTCATGTACATTTTTATAAATTCTATATGAGGAAAAATCTTCCTCTACTGAGATTCTGCTCGACCATTTCTGCAGAAACTGATCTTGCAATATTCTTTTAACACACTCACTGGACACCCCTGAGCCACTTTGAACATGAGATATCCAGACATTGTTCAATCCGCAATTCTCTAGTGTACTTTTAACATATCCTAACCATGGTGAGGTGCATTTGTCTATACAGTTAAGATGTTTCATCATGTTATATATAAGGAAGCATATTTTGTCTTTCTTGCCATTAATCATTTTGTTCCAGTAATTAAGTACTCTAATTGTGGCTGTAATTTGGAGAGGGAATCGCCCAAGTTCACCATAAATAAAGGAATTATGGCAATATTTACTCTTTTTTGTTATTATTTTACAGAACCTGGTGTGTACATTTTCTATGACATCCATGTTATCAAACCCCCAGGTTTCAGCTCCATATAAAAGAATGGGTGCCACACATGAGTCAAATAGTTTTAATAACATGCCTACCGGTACGTTGAGCCTACGCCCATTTTGTATCACTGAGTACATGGCTCTAGTGGCTTTAACTGCTAATTTTGTTTTTGCTTTGGTGAATTTCCCATTCCAAGTAAATAACATTCCCAGATAGTTATAGTCTTCCACCCTCTCTAGATTTGTGCCTCCCATTTTAAATGTGGTCAAATTCTTTAATCTAACCTTTGATCGTGTAAATACCATGACTTTTGTTTTATCAGTGTTTACTTGTAATTTATTATGTTCACAAAAAGCATGGAGTGAGTCGAGAAGTTTCTGCATATCTATTTCATTATCAGCCAATAATATTGTGTCATCGGCGTACAAGAGTACAAAGAGTTTTAGGAATGTATCAAACTCCCCATTTCTGCTATCTTTGTCAAGTTTTTCGAGTGCTGATACGGCTAGCCAGCGCCATATCAAGCTAGCGGTATAAACATGCAACTACACCTCGTGATTCTGAACCCGTTAGAGTGTGAAGTACGCTCTAAAGGGTTAGCGTATATCGAACTTACACATTTTGCGTAGTTCCGCTGTGAATCGGGACATCGATGTCGCCAACACGACGGGATTTTTTAGCTTCACAAGCCTATTTAAAAAGGTAGTTGAAGTTTTTATTTTTTTGCGATGCTCATGAGTTTCATGTCATGCTCGATAATCGTAGCATGGCATGAAAATCGCGATCCATCGAGCATCGCGAGCGGTGAGCACAGCCCTAGTAATTGAACAGTTATCAATATACCATATTTCAAGATGCAATTCAGCAAAGCAATTAGAATAAAGGGACAGGATGTCAGTTTCAGTTCTTGAAATGATATAAAGAATATACTTCTACTTACTCATACTTGCAAAGTTTTATTTAGATTTACTGACAGAGTAAGGCTAAAAAAACTCATTTTGCTATTCTTGTGAGTAAGGCGATGTTTAATGGACAAACAATTTGAAAAACTTTAAAAAGCTCAAGAAAGCACCATAACTAAAAAATAACAAAATGCCATTACAATATTCACCTTTGTGGTGTAATAATTGAGCTCTTCAGCAAAAGGTGCCATGTTATGAAATAGTTGCTCAAGCTCATTTTCCATTTGCTTGGTATTTGTGTTAATCACAAATAAGGAGATTGTCCTTTTCACTTGACTGATGTATGTAAGTAGTAAATACTTTCCTGTCACCCATGTTATATTTGACTGTACCTAGCGGTGCAAATAACATAATTGTACTAAGATTCACCATTGGACAGAGTTATATTACTGGTGCAATGAGATTGCCAGCTATAACTCACTTAGTGCAAAAAGATATACTTATGCAGAGTTCCGTCTGTAGGGTTGGGAAACGGTTGCGATTTCATGATCGATAATCAGTTGCAGCCAACCGATCGATTATCGATCATAATCAGTTCTTCGCACTTTTGCAGTAATTGGGTACTAGAGGTCTAGACTCTAGAGCCTAATGATAAGTGATAGTCTATGAGAATTACTTGCTTTTAGCACTTACCTTAACTTTGTTTTGAATTGTTTTTGGAGCTTAGTTTCATAGCAAGAAAGTTGACAACTTGCCTGTCATTTAGTTCTTTATTTTGCTACTAGGTGTCACCTTTTACGATTATCATCGATTGCCAGTTTTGTAATCGATTAATCAGTATAAGTGATGCAAACGATCGATTATCGATTACAATCGATGATCGTCCCAACACTATCCGTCTGACCAGAAAATTTGGAAAGTGTTTTCAAGCCAATACATATTTAATTTTTTTAAATCATAAGACATGGTATGATTTATTTGTTTCTTCTTGAATTATACTTGTATGTCATTATAATGTAACACTGTTTATAAGAGGAGCTTTAAGGTTATCATTCAAATGTATCAACCAGCTGATTTTGATTTACATTCAATGTGATTATGCAGGGAACATTTGGAAAATGAATCATTCACTTGTAAAATGGTGCCAAAATTAAATAAGTATGTTGATTGTAGATTGCAAAATGACTTGATTCAGTAATAGTGAGGGTATGTTGGTTAACAACCAAAGTATTTGACTAAACAATTATTTGTTTAATTATTTAAAAAAAAAATGTTAAATTTTGGGATTTTGTGATTTCAAAGTGACAACATGATTTACGCACTTTCTATTCATACTTGTAACCACTTGAAAAGTCAATGTTTATGAACTTCTATTGATAGGTGATGTTTTAAAGTCCTAGTAATGGGTACCCAGGACATTTCTGGGATGTTATACATTGTGTATTTGTAGATTAAAAACGCATAATAAAAGTGTAGTATGCCTAGTAATAAGCGAGATACAGAGCATAATTACTCTGACACCCATAAAATACGCCGATGGCGGCAAAACTTGGCTGTGACGTCACGGGTGGCCTTCATGCAGGATGGTGTCAAATCATATCGCATGGAAATTACATATTGACATATTGCTTTGGGTTGCCTCTTGGTCCAGGAGTGTCCAATTTCTACAACAGTCATATTGTTTTAAGGCATTAAAAGTGCTCTATTACTTGATACGTTTTTGTGATGATTGGTCGCATAAAATAGCATTTGTCAGCATTTTAGGGTAGTCCCTACATCACATGAAATTGCTTTATATAGGATAACGCATGTAAGCTTGACAATAAGAACTGTCGCAGGTTAAGATACTTGTCAAACTAGTGGTTTTGTGAAATGTTGAATAAATGTACTTATTACGAATTTCCAAAAAAATACACTACTATTCCTTAGGGCTACATGTCCCACTCTTAGTTGAATAGATCGACATTGGCGATTCCTTCTTTCACCTAAACTTAAGTCTGTCTGACCCAAGCTTAACCGAACGGTCTCTCCTCTTTGATTTACATGCTATACAAACTTGATAAACCTCTTAGGAGCACTAAGTCGAGTTTTATAAACATATTTTCTGCCTCAACTCCGCAAAATGTAGATTTTGCCCATTGTGTGCCCATAGTGAAATTGCGCACGACATCGCTCAAATTTCAGTTGTACCGAAGTTTGCAATGGGCCAATTTTACAATGGGATTCATGAGCAAATTCAACATTTTGCTGAGTTGAGTCAAAAAAATATGTTTATATACATACATAAACGACTAAGTGTTTATAAGAGGTTTGCCAAGGTTGGATACCAGTGGCGAACACAAACTTTTTGTAACAAAACAAGGAAAAAACGGTCAGTCAAGCTTGGGTCAGACAGACTATAGACTGTTCATAAACAGTGACAAAGGACCACTTTTTAAAAAATAAAAATTAATGGCACTAAATGGTCTTCATTTATTCATTCATCTCCACCCAACCAGCCAACCACGCCCTCAAAAATATGTTACAGTACTGAAATGTACATGGAGCTTAATGTAGCTCTACATTTCGGCTAGCTCAACATGTCATTTCCGATTTCTCGGCCGTTTGCGGTCGGATTTTAACGAAATAAACATCGCTATTTTTCACAATTAGATATCCTTTTTAGATGAAATGAAAATTGCGTAATCAACGTTGAAGTGGCAGCGAGGAAAGTCGACCATGCCTTCATGTGACAGTGTCTCCCGAGTGAGACCATAAGAAATGCCGTTGTTGTGTTTTTACTAGCGATTTCTCATCCGTTTCTGGGTTGATTTGTACGCGACAAAGTTTGTTTGGACCGCACATAAATATTCAATAAGCATATAAAATATGAGGGCAATCACTTTATTAACGATGAAGCAGCATCGAGGAAAGTATAGCTATGTTTACGAGCGACTATTCCGCTCAGTGTAAAAAGAGATGACCTAAATCTGAGAGGGGCACCCGTGACGTTTACTACTCATAGCCTCGTTTTCAGTCGTTTTTCGGCGGGAGATTTTTTTCTCAAAATTGGCACTTCAGAATCACAAAAAGAATTACTAAACATAACTTTTTGGTTCTTCAATCTACTTACTTATATTTTATAAGTAATGAAGACCACACTTTTGAAAAGAAAAATGTATCTTATTTACTAGTTACTAGTACTTTAAAGGCAAAGAAGTTAGTTACCATGTATCAAGTGGCCCTTGTGCATGCAATATCAAATTGTCTAAAGGGGGCTCTAGAATCTATACCTTTGAGCACTCTATGCCATGCCATTGTCTACAAAGACCAAAATCAAATCTGATATTCACTATTTTATTTGCCTGCTATATGTAGCTTGATTTTTTGGTCACAATCGAAGAGATTTTGTTTTTGAGCAAAATGAAACACAGTTCCTGCCCCCCACCCCCCCCCCCCCCCCCTCATTTATCTTGCCAAGGCCCTAGAGGGAATTATATTACAGGTGAACTGGCTTAATCCGGATGGATGTGGACCCTAAATTTCTGTCCGGATTAGTCAAAATCCGGATTATGCATAAAGCATAAAATAGAAGAATTTAGCAAGCATGAACGGCATGGCATGTACATTTCAAAAATCGACTATATATTTACAACCCCCTAAATCTTGCCTCTTTCCCTGACCCTCCCACCACATCCCCCTGTCTTTTTAATTGTCTGTCCTCTTGGTTTTTGTGGGGGAGTACATTATTTCTACTTTCTGTGGCAATGACTTGGGTGCTTCGTATCATGTGGTAGGGCGCGCTCCATTCATGAACGGCAATCCAGATTAAAGCATGCTCTTAAACCTGAAATGGTAAAGAGCGTACCCCGAAAATCGTCCAGTTTGGCAGGGTACGGATTAAATTGTCTACAATAAGCACTGAAATTTGCTTGTAAATATATTGGGAGGGACCGGGCCCTTGAAATCTGTATGGTAAATCCGAAAATCTGGATAAAACATGTCCGTATTGAGCCAGTTCACCTGTACTTTATCATCAAAGTATTTATTCTGGAGCAGTCAGCGTATCATTATTTCATGGCCATAACTTGAATGTTTTAAGTTATAATGAATCAGCGAAGACAAACCACTCTGGATCTCAATTGTTGTATCTTATCTTATCCTCAAAAACACTCTTTGAAGTTGAGGGCTTGTGAGAGAAGTTTGCATGAACACTTAGGATAAGGGATGTAGTCATTGAAGCAGGTTTACCCCATTCATGCATAAAAAATACTCTAAAATGTACTCTGAAAAGTAGTCTTTTTCCGATTAATCGGAGATCTCACTATTTTTTTCTGATTATTTGTATATGATTTAAAGGCATACTTTCTGTTTTTCCTATCTATGGTTAATTAAAAGATATACTTTCTGTGTTTCCATTATTAATTCTACCTTGTTTCTGCAAGTATTATCCTGATATTTCATTTAAAAAAAATGCACAACACATGATGTGTGATGCACATGGGGGAAGGGTCAATGTGCACAAAAAAACATCTCCAAATTAAAACTGATCATCAATCACTCGGTAAGATGATCAGTCCTCAAAATTTGTACGGATTCCCAACACTACTGAATAGTATTGTCAAAATATATGCTCTATTCAGGATATTTGTCCTCACTTAAAAAGAAGTTTAACTTTAATAACAATTGGGAAACATGCCTAGTCTCTTTAATAAAAACTGCTATTGTAACGACTCTAATTAAGCAGATAATTAAAGACATGTTAATCTTTTGTTCTCATATTTCCCTCGTAGTAGCAGCTGCTGAAGCAATGAAAACGAGGCTCTCGACAGCCGTAGTTTCTAGGTCAACGCTGCTAAATATAACCATCTACACTTCTCAGTGCTTTAAATTGAAGACAGGCACAAATATTGCTAGATATAGGAACAATACTCCATAAATATCATCTTCAGGCAAATTCAGATAGATTGATTTTAGTTTTACTTTATTGTGGATCTATCGCAGAATGATATTATTACATGACAAAGTTGAAGTTTAGATGTCATTTCATATGATATGCTGATGTTAGTGGCAGGGGATTGTGTATGGAGAGTTAGTACAAAGATGTATTGAAAATTGTGGTCAAGCATACTTACCTGGCAGGGGAGTTAACCGTGATCAGCTAGGCGGTTCTCCCAGGGCGAGGCCTTTCCATTGCACTTCGGTTGGGCTGACCCTTGCGATCGCCCCAAATGTGGGCGACTCGACTGTACAATTTATGTGTGTGGGGTCTGCGTTCGCGCTCACCCTGTATAAGCAATCTAAAATCAGAATTTCCCTCTCTTTAATACCAACCTTCTCTGTTCTAAATAGTCACAAGTGCAACTTTTATGACATCACATAAAAGAAACACAACTTTCATTTAAAGTGTAGTGAGAATATTATGTACTAACCTGATCTACCTTTGAAGTACATGCTAGTGTAGATCATATTACTCTATTTCATTTTATTTGATATTAGTGCTGACTTAAGTGTGAAATAGTTTGAATGCAGCACAACTAATATATCAATATCTGAGGGAATTTTTAAAGAGAAAGGTACCTGACATTGTTGTTGACAAATCTTTGATTGCAAACATTTTTCTTGAAACTTAACACAAGCCATCTATACAAATTATCAGCATTATTGTGTGCTAGATTCATCTGCATCATATGATATATGCAAATTTACAAGCATGACTTTCTTTTCTGAAAATAGTTGTTTTATTTGGGTTTGCATCAGAATAATCATGAAAAGGCTATTTATATGCAATGTCAAGTTTACAATACTAAAAACAGTTCTTAAATAAGCCACATACATATTTAGACCAGATCTTACTAGGAGTTAAACCACCCCTCCTCTGGTCTAAAGTTAGACCCAGAATTCTGAATTGGTCTTACTTAACCCTTATGGCGCTGTTGGCAGATAATTCCGCCCCAGGTTTTCTTCGAAAGACGCTCCGCTGTTGGCGACGATATCCGCCGGCATAGCGTGAATTACACTAGAAAGTTTTTGAGGCTGAAAAGTGTATAAATACATGGAATAACTTAATAAAGCCATAATAATATGATACATTGGTAACTTATGAATAAGTTACCAATGTATCATATTAAAATTTGCATACTTACCGGTCCAAATTTGACAAAATCCAGCGAAGTTATTGAGTGGGCGATCGCTCAGACACGGAAAGCAAGATGGCGGCCCATTGTTTACACTTCGATTTCGTACCCTCGAAGCGAAACGGCCGTTGCGATGTAAATAGTCTATCAATTATCAACATACACATATGTGTATGTTGATAATTGATAGAATAACATATATATATAAAATACCTGAGATCGTTCGCAGCCCAAATTGAATTCTTGCCAATTTACAGCAAGAATTCAAATTTCAGTTAGCGAAGTATGTACAGGCAACATTTCTGAATTTCGTTGATAGCCGATCCGAGGCTGAAACGAAGGAAAGTACATACAATAATTTTACAAAATCATCATAATATGATACATTGGTAACTTATGAATAAGTTACCAATGTATCATATTAAAATTCGCATACTTACCGGTCCAACTTGGACAAAATCAAGCGAAGTTATTGAGTGGGCGATCGCTCAGACACGGTAAGCAAGATGGCGGCCCATTGTTTACACTTCGATTTCGTACCCTCGAAGCGAAACGGCCGTTGCGATGTAAATAGTCTATCAATTATCAACATACACATATGTGTATGTTGATAATTGATAGAATAACATATATATATAAAATACCTGAGATCGTTCGCAGCCCAAATTGAATTCTTGCCAATTTACGGCAAGAATTCAAATTTCAGTTAGCGAAGTATGTACAGGCAACATTTCTGAATTTCGTTGATAGCCGATCCGAGGCTGAAACGAAGGAAAGTACATACAATAATTTTACAAAATCATCATAATATGATACATTGGTAACTTATGAATAAGTTACCAATGTATCATATTAAAATTCGCATACTTACCGGTCCAACTTGGACAAAATCCAGCAAGGTTATAGAGCTGGCGTGAGCTCGGAGAGCGAGGGCAAGATGGCGGCGCATTGTTTATGCTTCGCATCAGAACCCTCGAAGCAAGACGGCCGTTCCGATAGAAATATTCCACCAATTATCAACATACACATATGTGCATGTAGATAATTGTCAGAATAATTCAAATATTAAAAAAAAAAGAAGATTTTCTTTGTACCAAAAATTTGATTACGCCGATTTACGGCGCAAATTCAAATTGCGGTTCAGAGAGTAATTCTCTTTGGAATGCCGTTATACACGTCATAAATAATAGGGGAATTCCCTATCATTTATGAAAGAGAGACTCTATGGGGTCAACATAGGGTCATATGAATATGTTATCTAATTTTTTTTAGGGATTTTGGGGATGCAATCTTACCTAAACGTTATTTGCAAGGTGAGGTTGCATTCCCCAAAGCTGAATTTGAAGGTGAGGTTGCATCCCCCAAACATAAACATGATTGAAACGTTTTTCAATCACATAATAAATTGTTTTTGATGTTATTTGATAACAATGATGTGAATATGATGTGTCAGGGCTCGACGTTAAGGCTAGCCCTGTAGCCCCGGGCTAGTTATTGAAAGTCAGGGCTAGTAAATTCTACCTGTGAGTAGCCCTGAGGGGCTAGATAGAATAAGAATATCAGCGCTTTAAAAATTATGAAGCCATGCATCTTTGGCTCTGCATACCTTGATGATAATTTAACTCAATTTACCACAATACACTGTATTCTTTTCATGTTATCAACAGAGGCTATGATATCAACAGAGGTCACTATTTGAAAAGAGTTGTCATTAATATCAGGGCTAGCAAAAATACTTCAGGGCTAGTAAAAATTCTGGTAACTAGCCCTGCTGGGCTTATGAAGTTTTTTCTTAATGTTGAGCCCTGTGTGTAGTAATTTTATTTTTTAATTTTCAGGTTTAATAAAGAGTTGATTGTTGTGTTTTTTTCACATATATTTTGTAAACAAAATTGTTTATCAAGCAATGTCAACAGTACCCCTGAATATTTTTGCAGTCGTTTTGCTAGGGAATTTTGTGAAAAATGGTGAAAAATGGTGAAAGAAGGTAAGAATTATCAATTTTTAGTTCAATTCATGTTAATTTATTTTTTTATATCATTATTTTGATGTTTATATACATAACAAAACAACCCTAAAGAGTACCCCATGTTGAAATCCATGCTCCCCTGAGAGTACGTCAAAATAACTTAGCATGGAGAACAAGTGTATACAATGTTGCGCAGCGCTCTAAGGGTTAAGAACAGGTCACTACTGTTTGATGACATTGGTTTAACTTTGTGATAAGGTTTATCTCAAAGTTATGACTTGGTTCAACTTTAGCCCTTCCAATGCTGAGGCCACTTTCGCTCTGAGGACAAGGATGCGAATACTTTTGAAAACCATCTCATGTTGGTATTCATTGGATAGCTCTCACTGAGTACACTCAGAGGAGTACCCATTTGTCAGGGTTTCAGTCATTTTTCAGGTTTTTTGCATTATTTTGTATTGATCATATTGGCCACCAGCTGCATGAGGGTTAAACCAAATCACTAGTGGTTTTATGAAGTTTGCCCTTAGGATTTGGGATAAATTCATTGAGTTTATCCAAAGGTTTATTAAGTATCATGAACCTTTGGTTTATCCCATTCATGCAAGGTCTTACGATACTCTATACCGGTGACACCTGGGTATTGGACAAACAAATAATTTTTCAATTTACCTGACATCAGTGGAAAAAGTGAAAAGAAATTGATTTTTATTGAATATGCACCAATTCTGACTATACCTGCTAATTATAAAGTGTATCCTATGAGTTTTTTGTTTTTGGCTACAGTGATATCAATATTCATTGAATTTGATGTTTTGACACGTTTTCAGCTCAGGCATAATGTGTGATAATTCATGTTTATAAAATGGGGTTCCCTTGCTCAACAATATCTTATATAAGCATGGGTACATTTTCATAAAAAAATTCCCCCAAAAAGTCCTATTTCACAAACTTTGACCATCTGTGGTTCGAAAACTAACACGATGACCTATCATTTTCTTTATGTCGTCTTATTAAGAGCATTGTGTATATAGTGTAGACAAAAATTAGTGAAAATTAAACTAGGCAATTCTGACATATCAATTTTGGGTCAAAAACTTGTTTCTCGAATTCCTTGATTTTGCCCAATAATTCCTATATAACAGCAGAAAAATAATTTAAACAAGGCAGAACAGTATTTCAGTCTGTGTCAGTATCTCTGAAGGGATAAATCTACCAAAGAAAGACACCAATTTTGGAGAAAGTGATGTTTGTGACATGAATTGCATTAATTTTTCAAAAGTCTGTGAAAAAAAAACTAAGCTGATGACCCCATGAATTTAAGTTGTTTTGATGATCACTGTGCTATGTTCTTTTCTTTGGCAAAATTTGAGGAAAATTAAACTGACATTTCTAAAAGTGTCGTAAGACCTTAAAAATACTTGTACTCTGAATGGTATTGTCAAGATCTATGGATATTGGACAACATTTAAAATTGAGCAAACCTTTAGTTGCCATTGGAAAACATGCTTGTAGTCTCATTGACAACTACTGTTGCTTGAATAACACTAAGTAGATAATTAAAGACTTATGTTGATCTTTTGTTCTCATATTTCCCTCGTAGTAGCAGCTGCTGAAGCAATGAAAACGAGGCTCTCGACAGCATAGTTTCTAGGTCAATGCTGCTAAATATAACCATCTACACTTCTCAGTGCTTTGAATTTTTTTAATTGAAGGGAAGGCACAAATAATGTTAGATATAGGAACAATATTCCATAAATATCATCTTCAGGCAAATTCAGATAGATTAATTTTACTTTTACTTTATTGTGGATCTATCGCAGAATGATATTATTACATGACAAAGTTGAAGTTTAGATGTCATTTCATATGATATGCTGATGTTAGTGGCAGGGGATTGTGTATGGAGAGTTAGTACAATAATGTATTGAAAAGTGTTGTCAAGCATACTTACCTGGCAGGGGAGTTAACCGTGATCAGCTAGGCGGTTCTCCCAGGGCGAGGCCTTTCCATTGCACTTCGGTTGGGCTGACCCTTGCGATCGCCCCAAATGTGGGCGACTCGACTGTACAATTTATGTGTGTGGGGTCTGCGTTCGCGCTCACCCTGTATAAGCAATCTAAAATCAGATCTTTACTCCTAATCCAACCTGCATAGATTTGTAAGAGCATCTTGTTTGACAATCTCAGAAAAGTTACTCAACTTTCCGTCCTATTGTAGCAATTATATGTGAAGTTCGCATTTTATTTAGGCTTGGCTCCTTAGAAGTTAGAAATTTCAAGTACATGCTCGATAAGGTAATTGGGGGGTGGGGGGGGGGGGGCATTCAGAAAGATTCATATGATGGGCCCAAAAATACAATTATATTACTTAGCACTACCATTTCTTTTGTTGAGTTCATGTCTTATAACTTGATTCACTGGGGGAAACAAAAAATTGAAATAAGTTTGATTTCGTATTTTTGAGTTTGTGTCCGCAAAACACCCTCAAAATGGCCTTTTTTGCCATAATCTGATTTTATTTCAAAATTTCACATTTTCCTCAACATTTAACTTTCTAGGCACCATCAACCAGATTTGTTTTCTTCACCAACTTTACTAGTAAATGAATGGAAATATATCAGCTAAATATTGTGTTTAAGCACATAACTTATCAGCGCTAACCTCTATCTATCCAGCAATAGCTTCATTTTCTTTTATTATTTGATTTAATTTTGAAAAAACAAGGATTTTTATCCTTTGCTTCGATTGGCAGAAACAAAGGCATCTCTTGACATACGTAAATACCATACCTAGGAAAATGGGAAATATTTTTTTCACCAATTGTGGTTCAGAACCAAATCATATGGATAAGGACCATGTATGTGTAATTTGGGGAAGCTGTGTCTGCTTTTGACTGAATAGGAGGAGTAATGATGAAACAACCTAAAATGTCCTACATGTAGACACCCAATTTCTTGCATGTATTCCCTTCCTTTATCACACTGTCATTTATGTGTAATTCATTATTTTGGTAAAGGTAAGAGTAAACATAGGAAGAATATACCAAATTGTTCCAGATGGAAAAAAAGTGTAATTTTTGAACTTTCAGAGCAATTTTCTCAAAATATTGCTTCTAAACATAGATAATGCATATGCATTACTGATCATATACATGCTGCAATAATTTTGTATTTATCAAAAGACTTCAGTTTGTAGACCTTTTGCTGTTAATATTACATGTACAGCTAGTTCTGTTGCTGACAGAATATAGGCAATAAGTATGCAGTTTTAATGCCCAAATCATAGATGTCCCATACGTAGACCACCTGCTCTTTGTCCTATTTACAGTTAAGTTTTTTAAATTAATTTTTTTATCATAGATGTTGTACACGTTCTAATACACATTCCTTGATATATGCCACAATTAATTGGCGAATTTAGAATTTTGATTTATTACATTTTTCTTGTGGATGGTTTGCCATATGCATAAAGCACACTTGTAGAAATGAGAAAATATATTTTACAACAACCTACATTCATCACTAGGTTCCTTTATGAGTTTGTACCTTCTGGTAGGAATATGAAATGAATGGATGGTGATTTTATTGAAAAACAGAGCTGAGATGAAGGTTGTAAATATGTATGTCCTGTTATGTCCTATACGTAGACAGACACCTTATACTTGGGACATGGATACCAGGTATGTAGATATCACCAGATATGTAGATATCACTTGAAATTATGATTGAAATATTACTGTAAAACAAATAGAAATGCAATTCCTGCATATTATAACATCTTAAATATTTGGTAGAAATACACAGTTTACTACCTTTTGAATTAATATGGTTTTGAAGCAGATTCAACATGCACTCTTCATTTTAGCTTTTAAAAAAGTTCATTCTTTCATAGAATAACATAGAAATATGCAGATGATGAAAATATCAATAACATTAAGCTAACAAAAACTCATTTTGCTATTCTTGAGAGTAAGGTGATGTTTGATGGACAAACAATTTGAGAAACTTTAAAAAGCTCAAGAAAGCACAAAAACTAAAAAATAACAAAATGCCATTTTAATATTCACCTTTGTGGTGTAATAATTGAACTCTTCAGCAAAAGGTACCATGTTATGAAATAGTTGCTCAAGCTCATTTTCCATTTGCTTGGTATTTGTGTTAATCACAAATAAGGAGATTTTCCTTTTTACTTGACTGATTTATGTAAATAGTAAATACTATCTTGTCACCTATGATATATTTGACTGTACCTGTAAATTATATAATTGTCTTAAGATTCACCAGTGGACAGAGTTACTGGTGAAATGAGATTGCCAGCTATAATTCACTTAGTGCAAAAGTCATTAGAATGGTTACCAACTAAACGATATAAATATGCAGAGTTCCGTCTTACCAGAAAATTTGGAAAGCGTTTACAAGTCAATACATATCAGGCACCAACATGATTTTCAGAACTTACTTGCCATGCTGGGCAAGTAGTTAATGGTTTTGACTTGCCCGAAATAATTTTTGACTTGCCCGAAATAAGCTATAACATATGCTAGAAAGGCATGTATTGTTTATCATGGATTTGAAGATTTGAATACCATTTTCTTTTCAGTTTTGTTGCATTGTTTGCATATTTCTGGGTATTTGGGCCATTCACTATAAAAGAAACATGTATAGTATTCAGAAAATCAGCTTGCCCATTCGGGCAAGTGAAAACTAAAATGTACTTGCCCGAAAGCCCTTTTTTCAAAAATTCACTTGCCAGGGCAAGCAGGCAAGTACTTATGTCGGTGCCTGCATATCTAATCCTTAAATAACATAAGACATGATACAATTTATTTGTTTCTTATTGAATTATACTAGTATGTCATTATAATGTAACACTGTTTATAAGAGGAGCTTTAACTCTTTAATGCTTGTTGACGCCATATGGCGTCGCCGTATTTACCCCCCTTAATCCCACGGAACGTCTTTTAGGGTCGCCACTGAAATCCCCCTTAATCCCGCGGGACGCCTTTAGACGGCGTGTATAACAGCTTGCGCAACATTGTAATACAATGCAATATACTGTAGCGCATTATAATGTTGCGGGGAGGAACCCCCAATACATCGCTGGGGACTATGATGCAACACAGCGCTGGGGGTTAAAGAGTTAAGGTTATCATTCAAATGTATCAACCAGCTAATTTGACATTCAGTGTGTCTACGCATGGGACATTTGGAAAATGAATCATTCATGCACTTGTGAAATGCATAAAAATACTTAAATTTGTACTCTGAAAAGTAGTGTTTTTCTGATTAATCGGAGTACTTCCAATTTTGATGATCAGTCCCAATTTTAGAAGACCAATTTTTTTCTGATTATTTGTATATGATTTAAAGGCATACTTTCTGTTTTTCCTATCTATGTTTAATTAAAAGATATACTTTGTGTGTTTCAATTATTTTTTCTACCTTGTTTCTGCAGGTATTATCCAGAAATTTCATGAAAAATGCACAAAACATGATGTGTGATGCCCATGGGGAAGGGTCAATGTGCACAAAAAACCATCTCCAAATTAAAACTGATCATCAATCACTCGGTACGATGATCAGTCTTCAAAATTTGTACCGATTCCCAACATTACTGAATAGTATTGTCAAGATATATGATATTGGTCTACATTTAAAAATGAGTTTATCTTTAATAACATTTGGGATAGATGCCTAGTCTCCTTAATAAACACTGCTGTTGTAATGACACTAATAAAGCAGATAATTAAAGACATGTTAATCTTTTTGCTGGGTCGCTCACGACCCAGTTTCCCTTAGAAGCCCAACCGGAAGTCTTCAAGGAGGCAGCGCTCTCGAGTAGCCATTTTGAGTGGAGAATTATGGTCTTGCCACAATTTTAATTGCAAGAAAGCCACATCATCAAATTTAAGTTGATACCCAAACAGGCGAGTGTTAGAAATGGATTAGTTTCAATACTTTCGCTCTTAAATCTTTTCCCGCATGGGTTCCGAATATTCGGTCGGGACTTCGGGCATGTTCATGAGCAGCTATAAACCAAGGTAGGAAAACACCTACGGATGTGTAAAGAGTACGGAATTTCAAATAAAAAAGACAAAATAAAGAAGCTTTCTTTCAATAGAAATATTCGAAATTGTTTACGTTCTTCATAGAGTTATAGTTGAACACTTTTATTTGATCAATTAACTTGCAAAAGTGAAAAGTTGGTCATCGTTACGCATATTAATGTGTTGCAATGATGGTTACAAATAGCATTACTGCCGCCTGGTTATCGACGGGCGGTACAGCGCATTGACGTACGCTACACCCTAGTCTGTCTCTCCGGCTACCTTCGAGCTATTTGCATGCTATAACCATTCCTGACAAGGAGTGACATATTCCCACCTACAAATGGTAGTTTGAAAGTTAAAAGATTTTAGCTTGAGTACTGTAATGAACACTAAGTCTGGAATAAAATCAAACCCGGCTAGATCAGTGTGACTGGGAAAAGCGCCGTATAACACAGACCTGTAGCATGTCTAGATACACCTCTGAACTGTACTCGGGTCAGGGCGCATAGTGAGGAGAATGCTAATGTGTGCAATGGGCAGGTGGGTAAATTTAAAATTACTCCCGAATCCGAGAGTAAGTATATCCCTGATCGGAAGACCAAGCAAAAGCAACGAACTGCTATCGAAATGGTATAATGCGTCAGATACTACTATAGTCATGAACAAATATGCACGTATATCTGTGTTGCCTGCAATACCCTTACCCTCGAGAATACTCTTAGCTCAAACGATGACGGACAAGTACGTAAATGATACTGAATGACTAAAATTCACGGAGAATGTCGTTCACCAGAATAAATCTAACTAGGACGAATGCAAATGCCATACTTCAACTTCGAAAATACAGTCAAACCTCTATTAAGCGACCGCTGAAGGGAAATATCAAAAGTGGTCTTTTAAAGAGGTGGTCTCTTAAGAAGGGTTTGAGGATCTGAGCGAGGTTATGAAAAAACATAGAATTTCCAACAATGACCTGGAATTATTGAGGTTGTCATGTTAAGCTGCGTTTTTTGAAATTTCTTCATTAAAATTTTAAGAATAAATATTTCAGAAAAATAAAAGTTGAACTATATCATTAATTGAGGACCCTCAGAAATGATATCCTTTCAGATTTTTACCGATTATTTCATTATTTTATTGTGCCCTTTCCAATATACAAGGCGTCTAGGCATTCAAGTGGCCGTTGAATAAAGGATCATTTGCTCTTAGGGATAAGATTTCATGGTCGTTGGTCGCGTCAAGCAAGTGGTCGCTTATTCAAGGTAAAATATACAGGGAATAGCCTTGGGGGGATTTGAAACGGTCGTTCAAGGCAAGTGGTCGTTTAAGAGAAGTGGTCGTTGAGGCAAGTTTGACTGTAGTTAATTATAAATGGACACTACCCCCATATTTTCATAACAGCCGGCTTAATATCTTATTTATCAAAGGTTTATCTGTTTGCCAAGCTTTTTGAACTATTGATACATAGGTTAATACGTGTGTGGTTGCATGGACATCTGAATGCTCTGATATTTTGTACCATTAAACGAACTGCCAAACGAAAAAAAAATGACAGGATATGATTAGAAACAATCATGCGTGATACTACAAACAGACACCCCCTCTCCTCTTTTCATTACAGTCGGTTTAATAACCTTTTTAATATTTTCTTTACTAAGTACATGTTGTTTCTTTTGCCAATTGAAAGAGATAAAGACGCATATGAAGAAATTGCATTATAAAATACATTGCAATGTTCATAATTACTTTTCCAATATTCATAATTCATTTTTCAATATTCATGATTATTTTTCAATATTAATAATTGATATTTGATATAGCGCCCTTTCCACCTATAATGTTCAAAAGCGCTTTAATATTGAAGAATAATTATGAATTTTGAAAAAATATTTAGGAACTTTGGAAATCCATGATCATTTTCCAATATTTATAAATGATATTTCAATATTCTTAGTTCATTTTTCAATATCCGTAAATCATTTCCAATACTCATAATTCTTTTTTCAATATTCATAAATACCTCGGATTATGAAGATTGAAAATATATTACAAATACTGGAACATGAATTGTGAATATTGAAGAATTGTTCATGGATACTTAAAATCATTTATGAATATTCCCAATCATTGAAAAATAATTTCCAATATTCATAATAAATTTTCCAATATTATGGGTATTCCATGTGTACCTGGTCAGGCCGAGGGCCGGAGTCATTAATTATATGGTTTTTATTATTGCTCCCCTGATTTCTTTTACATTTTTTTATTTCTGCTAATTTCCTTTTCATTTCATGAGGACTTGTGAAATGAATAATGTAATTGGCATTTACTTATTTATCAAGTTTGAATCAGAAATATCTTCAGATTGTTTGAAGGTTTCTGCCTCTAACATGACAGGATTATCCTATGCTCACTGAGTAGTGTTAGTACACACTTTACTCACTGAATTATATACAGCAGGATGTGGAGTGAGAGAAGGGGAACTAGGTAAAAATAGATAGATCTAGCGGTAACACTAAAAACTATATATTGTAGATTGATTTTTTCTACGAAATTCCACATATACTTTTTAAAACCCTTTTCTTCCAAGACAAAACTTTGAAAATGTTTCGAAAAATGTTTCATATTCTAGCTACCAACGTAGCGATAACTTGAGCTTAATTCTAAAATTGGAAACATTATTCGTTTTATACTTATACTCACTATACTAAGAATGAGATTGGGATGCAAGAATATGGTATCTAGTTATCTACATGTTTATAAATTGTCCTTGACCACTAACTGCTAAATAGGAAATGATTAAATTGTGAAAATGATTGACCTATGAAACCTTGGGAGGCTGAGCATTATGGGGATTTAATGACCGGTCATACTCTACACATTTTGTTTGCTGATTGATGACAAAGCTATGCAAGCAATAGCAATGGCTGGTTAGCTATAATCTTTGGATCTTTGATGCTTTCAGTGGGTATTATAAAAAGTGGCAAGACATTTCATCCAGATAGGGCCCCGTTTAAAGAGGTATTGGGAGGACAGTACACTTACAGAGAGGGAGAAGGCAAGTGTTGCGGCAGGGCGCTTATTAAGGCCGCAGGATGAGTAGAAAATTACAGTGTAATAAAGATCCGTGCGCCCAAAAGGTGGGTGGTAGGCGTACGTATCCAAGCCCATAGTACATTTGGATAAATAGGGCACTGATCAACAGGTGGGGACGTATTGAAGGGCAAATAGAAGATGAATGGGTGGTAGTTGCATTGAGTAATAGGCCTGTGCAGCAAGTGTACATGCAAGTGACAATACCAACATCCTCAGGAACATATCCTTAATTTACATATCTCAATTAATAATAACATCCATTAAACTATTTATTTTCTTGAAGAAATTTTCAACTTTATCACTTAAGTTTTTTTTCTGTTGAAAGCAACAAGCTGACCACTTAACAGATCTCATATTCTATGTGAAAGCTAGACATTACTACACCCATTAAACTATATATTTCTTTGAGGAAATTCTCAACTTGCCAACTGCACCTACGGATTAAAATGCCATCCGAACCATTAGGAAGCTAAAAATAAACTTGCCAAAAACAAAGATAAAAATATTATCGATCCTATTCGATTTTGCGACCTTTGAGACTCCAAGCCGACAAGCTTTCAATGAGCCCACCGAGTCCTGTTGAATAGAGAGTATAAAAACAGATACATATTCATATTCATGCTTTCGAATCGTGCCTAACATACCGAAAAAAATCTTGTTATTTACTATTTGGGCATTTTTATTTAATAACCCCCCAAATTTAGATAAACCCCCAAAATGAATTTGACCCCCTACATTATCGTGTCAACATGTGGATCCATAATCGTCCAGTATATGCTAACTTTCTAAGATGGCCCCACTCGTATACAGATCACTCGAATGTCGTTAGAAACCAATTAAGATATTACGAGCGCCAAAACAACTGAAAAACTTTTCCGTTCTCCCGACTTTATGTCTTTGCAAATAAAAAGGCAATAGTTTATATATGTACATCCTTTTAGATGTCGTTAATTTTACGGCCTCTCCGATTTCTCCGGTAAATTTTCCCTACTAGTAAGAACATCTCTGGGTGTGTTCAGATTGTTACATTTGCGAACGTTTCACTTTTCCAGCCTCTACGCGCCTATGGTTTAACATTGCATCCAGTTGTCATATAACATATCATTGGCGGGGCCCTCAGGCCACGCCTATCTGGGAAGCTGCTTTGAAATGTCCATAGTCCGGACGGCCATGTTGGAAATTCTGAGGCCGGACTGAATATAATTCTATATTCTGATTGGTTATAATATAAATGTTGGCCTGGTACATTACCTTTGCCGCGGAAAATCGTGCCTTCCTTATTTTAATTTAGCATGAAGTTTTCAAATATATAAAATATTTTAAGCGGACATAAAGTATATTTTTCAATATAGGAAGGAACATTACTAAAGAAAAAAATTACTATGTGTATAGAATGAAATCAGGAGACTTCGTAACCAAACTGGTTCGTAACCAAACTGATGCGTACCCAAGTAGTTCGCACTCAAGAGATTTCGAAGTCTGCAGCTTGCGCCTAGAATTCCGATATTTGTTTCATTTCTACAAAAATGATACAAATCTACTCATTATAAATTATTTTCCTCTATAATATTAATGTTCTTTATACATCCGGTTCACTCACAAGTTCATAAATAACTTGGCCCCGCCTTTTGACTATTGATGCCTTGCATCTACAACTGTACTTGTACTATTTTATTCATTTCACTTTGTAATTTTCCAGACTAAAAATTGAACTTAATCAATACCAAATTTAATAATCTTGTCGTCCTGAACACTAAGTTTTGCCCCTCTTATTATAAATGATCAACGACCCAGCTGGAAACCCATGATGCCTTGCATCAACCATCGATACTTGTGTGTTCATGCTTCCCTCGTAGTTGCAGCTGCTAAAGTAATGAAAACGAGGCTCTCGACAGCCATAGTTTCTAGGTCAGAGCTGCTAAATATAACCATCGGCATTACTCAGTGCTTTGAATTGAAGGGCAGGTACAAATTCTGTTAGATATAGGGATAAAACTCCACAAATATCATCTTCAAGCAAACTCAGAAAGATCAATTATAGTTTTACTTCCTAATGGATCTATCATTGAATGATTTTATTCCATGAAAGACTTGTACTCAGATGTCATTGCATATGACATGCTGATGTTGGTGGCAGGGGATTGTATATGGGGGAGTTGTACAAAGATGTATTGAAAAGTGTTGTCAAGCATACTTACCTGGCAGGGGAGTTAACCGTGATCAGCTAGGCGGTTCTCCCAGGGCGAGGCCTTTCCATTGCACTTCGGTTGGGCTGACCCTTGCGATCGCCCCAAATGTGGGCGACTCGACTGTACAATTTATGTGTGTGGGGTCTGCGTTCGCGCTCACCCTGTATAAACAATCTAAAATCAGACTTTCCTCCTTTACATCTCTCATCCTCTATGTATGTGTTACTTACAAGTACAACTTTTTCTGGTTAATACAGAAAAGCTGCGTCTAAATTCGATTCATGTTATGGATCTTTGAAGTAGTGTAGTACAAGTACGTTAGAGTATTTCAAATTATTCTATCATGTAGATATTTTTTCTGGAGCAGTCAATGTATCATTATTTCATGTCCACAAGGTGAGTCTTTGAAGTTGTTGAATGAGCAAAGACACCTTTCTCTATTCTTATAGACCGCCTGCGTATGTCAGAGCTAACCCAGGGGTGTCCAACTGTTGCACCAGCGTCCAACAGGGGCTTCAAAACGTGTGACACACCAAAAACTTTACGCACTGTTTAACTGGGAAATTTTCAGAAAACATGACCAATTGAGCCTATCAGATATTTCACTCCAATCATTTTTGATACAAATTGTATTTAAAAACGAGTGAACTCCATTGAGTAATATTGTCTATTGATTGGTCTTTGTCTTTACTATTGCATTAAGGGCTAATATAGTAGTGCTACCAGGTGACAGTATTCATAGCTAAAATTGAACCACGGTCACTTAGAATTGCTGTGCTTCAGGACTCATAGCTGTGCTGCGGGACTAAAATATTTGGACACCCCTGTAACCAAATATGCCCCATAAAGTTTAGGGAAAGAGAGAAAAGGTTACATGAGCACCTAGGATTTGTGATATAGTCTTTTAAACTAGTTCATCCCATTTATACCAGGTTGTTCTTTTTTTCGCAATCTAACAAATTTTTTGGTCCACCATAGTCATGTGACATATCAAAATGAACTTTGAATTTATCACAGCATTCTGACAACAAATTGCCTACTTTTTGAGCTATGTAGGGTGACTTTTAGATTGGCGAACCAGACTTTTCTGTGAATTAATTTGATTTACTCATGCATATATGTAGGGCTCTCACGAATACAGTAGGTGGTGAATACGAATGTATTCACGACTATAGGGTCACGAATACGAATGCTAAGTATTCGTAGAATGGCTGCTGATTCTCCCTTATTAGGAAAGATCTGCTTGAACGATCTGAAAAACCAGAGCACCATTTTACCTTATAAGGACAGGAACGGTCCCCAAGCTCAACCGGTATCAACAGGTATAAGTAATCGTGCGCCCACCGGTATAAGTAATCGTGCGCCCACAACGTAAAATGGTGGCACTTCAAAATTTAGCGCTGCTGTTTTGAAGTGATGTTATCAATTTCCAAGGCCGCAAACAGGTAGGGCATTTCATTTTTGTGTATATTCGTCTGTATTAGAATATACAAATGCGTATATGCTAATACTATTCGCATCGCAGCAACCCGCAGTGCAGCGACTATACGAGTGTATCGCGGGAGCCCTACATATATGTGTGCATGATTCTATAGGTTATGTTACTACAAACGCATATATGCGCATGGGGCATTGGAAGGGCTAAAAAAAAATAGTAAAAAGTAATTGAAAAAATCAAAAATCAATTGAATGACAGTACTCCTCTACAAAATTTATTTAGGCTCCTAAATTTATTAAGTTTGGATGCCAGCAAGTCTGGATTAAACTGATTAAAAAAGTATAAGGTGGATCCCAGAAATGTGAAAGACACATCTTGAAAAAATTGTTTAATGAATAGTTTGATAATAGATTCAGTCATACAGCAGCTGAAACAAGCTTGACAATTATTCAATTTCTTTAATGAAAGCAGACTTGAAAATGTACTATTTGGGAGAAATGTAAATCAGAACCTAGAAATAAGCCAATACCAAAATTGTGTGACACTGGGTATATCGACTAAAAACAAACAGGGGTCCAGCTTACTACTAGCCCCATAGCCCAGTGCTACAGAAAATTGTGTCGGGCTATAATAACATTTGCCTTTGTAGCCCAGTTGGCTATAAGAAAAGTGACAATTAATGATTATGCTCAGAGAAATATGGAAAATAAGATCAATTGAGAAACGTCATTTGTCACATCAGCTGTCCTTATGTGCTGTTCCAAAACGAAATGTAACGCTGGAAAGATGGCTTACAACTTCAAAATTGTTTTTGGAAAAGGACAGCAATGGACAACATGCGTTATATCCATCCCATTTACTTCTTAAAAGATGATTTAATCTTAGGAATGGACTTTAACTGATTAAGTAGAATATTGCCTGCAGTTAGTATTGTTTGTGCCTTTTATCTTTGTGGCCGCTAAGTCCAACTGAGCTCATTGAAGCTAACGAGAGAATGAAAACATGGCATGCCATCTAAATATAGACACATAACTAGGTCAGAGGATTACATTCTGCACTGTTTCTATGATATTCCTTAAAGTTTTGAGTAAACTAAGATTTTTTCCTCTTTATACATAAGAAAGACTTTGACTGAAAATATAGTTTATTTCCTTATACTTAGAGTTGATATTAAAGAGGGTTATGTGTCATTGAAAATGTGAAATGCTAGCATAATGATCCTTATCGGGCCAGAAGGCTGGTGTCGGAGGCAGGGGATTGTGTATGGGGGAGTTGTACAAAGATGTATTGAAAATTGTTGTCAAGCATACTTACCTGGCAGGGGAGTTAACCGTGATCAGCTAGGCGGTTCTCCCAGGGCGAGGCCTTTCCATTGCACTTCGGTTGGGCTGACCCTTGCGATCGCCCCAAATGTGGGCGACTCGACTGTACAATTTATGTGTGTGGGGTCTGCGTTCGCGCTCACCCTGTATAAGCAATCTAAAATCAGACTTTCCTCCTTTACATCTCTCATCCTCTATGTATGTGTTAGGCCACTCCAAAAGTACTTGTCTTACGAGCTTTTTTTGGAAAAAAATCCTGTCAGACTCCAAAAAAAAAAGAAAAAAAAAGTCACCTTTGGTGTCTTACGGACAAAAGTGGTTTTGAAATTTTCTGTCAGACTCCAAAAAAAAAAAAAAAAAAGTGCAAGTTTTAAGAATATTCTTTTTAAGGGTGATTCAATCAACTACAGGAGGCTATCATTGCTGTAGTAGAGCCTCAGACTTGAGGAGGTATACCTCCCACCCTTCAAGTTACAGGGATTAATAGATTGATTGATTTTATTTAGTTGAGAATAGGCTGGTAGAAAAATATTGCTACCAGTCCTAGTCGTCAGACTCTAAAAAAAATAAAATAAATAAAAAAAAGTCACATTTTTCAACTTTTTTTTTTATTCCAAAATGGCTCATTTCCTACCTCCTGAGCATGTAAGACAAGTAAATAAATTGGAGTGGCCTTAGTTACAAGTACAACTTTTTCTGGTGAATACAGAAAAGCTGCATCTAAAATTGATTCATGCTATGTTATCTTTGAAGTAGTGTAGTTCATGTATGTTAGAGTATATCAAATTATTCTATCATGTAGATATTTTTTCTGGAGCAGTCAATGTATCATTATTTCATGTCCACAAGATGAGTCTTTGAAGTTGTTGAATGAGCAAAGACACCGTTCTCTATTCTTATAGTCCGCCTGCATATGTCAGAGCTAACCCAGGGGTGTCCAACTGTTGCACCAGCGTCCAACAGGGGCTTCAAAACGTGCGACACACACAAAAAACTTTAAGCACTCTTTAACTGGGAAATTTTCAGAAAACATGACCAATTGAGCCTATCAGATATTTCACTTGAATCATTTTTGATGCAAATTGTATTTAAAAACGAGTGAACTCCATTGAGTAATATTGTCTATTGATTGGTCTTTGTCTTAACTATTGCATTAAGGGATAATATAGTAGTGCTACCAGGTGACAGAATTCATAGCTAAAATTGAACCACGGTCACTTAAAATTGCTGTGCTCCAGGACTCATAGTTGTGCTGCGCGATTAAAATATTTGGACACCCCTGTAACCAAATACGCTCTATTTTTTTTTTCTTTTTAGAGGTTGTTGTACAACAACCTTTATTCAGTTCGCTTTTGTTGTCTTGCATTCCCGGGGAGGGTCCTGGGAGCTGGTTGATGCATTTTCCCTATGTTGTCTTACATGGCATTTTTGGAAAATTCTAGCCGCATGATCTGGAGAGTGGGGTGTGGTGGGGTCGTTTTGTTTATTGTTTCTGTTAGAATTGGGTGTGTAGTTTATAATGTTTGTTTCATTGTTTCTGTGGGTTGCCTAGTTTTTTTTTGGTGGATTTTTACGTGTTTATACTTTACTTTATCTTCACTCCAATACGATTCTGTAGCGCGTCTGGTCTGGTGGGGCGGCCGTTGGATGCGCATGCGTGGGTGGATGCGCATGCGTGGGTTTTCTGCATATTTAATGCGATCGGCTAATCACGTGACGGTGCGTGATTGGGTTTCCCAGCACCACGTGGTTTGTCTCTTGTGAATTATCCAATGAGCGGTCTCACTGCCTCACCGTCACACCACGTGGTACTCTTTCCCGCGGTTTATTAACCAATGAGCGGCTATTTGTATCCCTCTTTGTACTATTTTACTTACGTGTTCATTCACGTATTTTTTACATTGGCTAGGTTACCCTCCGCCATTTTGAATATCGGGTTTGACGAAATTTGCACCCCGATTTCAAAGCTTTCGTTTGTGGCCATCTCTAACTCTAAAATTCTGAAACCAAAAGAATTAACAAGCCAAGTATCTATATTATTAAGATTAATTCTTTTGGTTTCGGAAAATCGAAAATATTTTGAGATATTTGTCAACACGCATCGATGGTGGCGTGTTGACCATGGCGATTAGTACATTCTCAATGGTACCTCGCCGATTCCTGTCAATTTCATCAAGCTATCTCCCCCCGATCACAATATGACTACCTACCTGGATAGATGAGATCCTCATCTATCTGATTCAATCATTTTTTTAATTCAACTTCAGGTTGGAAGCGAAAAAATAGCTTTTCGCTACAACCGGAAGTTGATTTTTTTGATATAGCGAGATTAGGGCATTGATATGCATTGTGTGCATTTCACACAAAAAACATACTTTTTTCAATAAATTGTCACGTCGCCGTTTCTGGGTCAAAATTTACAAATGGCCCATCAAAGTGTTCGCAACAAATAGGGCTTTTACCCTATTATCATAACTTGTTGGTTATATTTGTAATTTTTGAAAAAAAATGGCGACTTCGGAAAAAAACGGCAAAAACGGCTTTTTGGAATGTTGATTTAGGAACCCTGGCGAAATTCTAAATTTACTTATTAATTTCGCCACTAAAACCGGAAAAAAAGTTTCAACTTCAAGAAAACAGACTCTAAATAATCCATCCTGCCCATTTGTGGATTTTTTTTGATCCCCAGTAAATAGTAAATATTTTTATCGCGATTTCAGCAGTCAGTATATATACCCTTCTCACCATGAGTGTAGTATGCAGTCCTGAAGTTAGCAGACCTTTAACCCTGCCATCCCTTCCGTTCTCACTGTTGTTGTATTTTAGATAAAGATATGATTTTAATTGTTTTGGGTGACAGGAAAAGTGTGTACTGTTATAATTTATTGGTCACAAACTTATAAGCCCAAAGAGCATGTAATGCGAATGCATGGGATGGCAGGGTTAATGGTCTGCATACTTCAGGATTGCATTTTCACTCATGGTGAGAAGGGTGTCAAGGGACATAACTGCAGGCAGCACTCATAGAAACTGGCTTCGACATCATACTGCATCTACACCAAAGAGCATCATAGGAACTTGATTCACCTGACAACCCAAAATAGTAAGCATACATTAAATTGAAATAAATACAAAAGTATCAATACAAAACTATCACTCAATATACAATTTTATAAAAACACATCCACAAAATATAGAAACCATGCAAATCTTCACTGTCCCTCAAACAAAACAATTACTGTTTAAAGAAGATATTGTGTCGGTGTGATAATATAAGATTGCATTTGGTGAGATATGTTTTGTGTTGATATTTTTGTGTTGCTTTGATGGTATGTATGATTATTTTTTCAGGTTGCATGGTGTATTGAATTTCTCTGATGTACCTTCAGTCTACCTGATGTTTAGTGCTGCCTGCAGTTCTGTCCCTAGAAACTCTTCTCAACATGAGTGAAGTAGCAGACCTGAAGTATGCAGGCTTCTACCCTTTGATGCCGATGCCGGTCCCATACCCCTTCAACCCAGTGCTCGGGCCCAGGCAGCATCTCCCTGCATTTGTATCGCCCAAGATGCAAAACAAACGAAAATACTGATCAAAATAAAGGGAAAATTACAAAGTTTGTGTTTCTGATGTATTTTTTAACACTATTAGGTATGATAGAAAGATAAAGAAGTTCAAAGAATGGGAATTTTTTTTGAAATTGTTCTAGACTGATATTTAATGTACATTCACAAACTGGCTCTTATAGTTGTATTTCTTGGCACTATTAGGTGTGATAAAAAGATAAAGAAATTCAAAAATAGGGAAGTTTTTTTAAGTGCGGATTTAGATAGAAATCTTATGAAAAGTTTGGAAGATATGTGTTTCAGATGTATTTTTTGGCACTATTAGGTGTGATAAAAAGATAAAGAAGTTCAAATAAAAGGAAATTGTTTTAAATTGCTCCAAACTGATATTAATGTCTATTCACAAACTTGGTTTTTGATTAAAAAGTCTGTAAGTATCATCAGCAGCATTACAAGTGTGTATCAGTCTATTTTAGGTTTAAGTACAAAGTTATTGCATGCATATTGGGTTTCTGGTAGTGCTGGACCTGCTTTAGTGGCGGAAGATCATGGCCAGGGGCATATGTCCCTTAAGGGGCCATATGGTTGATATTTGTGCATGTTTGCATTCAGGCAGTGTTTGGCCATTTTCATGTAAAGGTAAGTCACGGACTAAAGTTCTTCAGGCAGCAGCATGTTAGTTGTGGCAAGCATGCTGCTGGTGGGGTTTTGTTGGCTGTCATTTGCAGTGCTGGTTGTAGGCTTTTCCCATTCATGTTTGGTGATCTACTGGATTAGTGGTGGTGAGTTTGCCATAGTTTCTTGGATAGCTAGGAGTGGGTTATAGTTTTCGAAAATATTTGAGGGAGGGTTTTAGATAGAATTCTTTTGAAAAAATTGAGGGATATGTGTTTCAGTTGTATTTTTTGGCACTATTAGGTATGATAAAAAGATAAAGAATTTCAGTGGAAGGGAAATGTTTTAACTGTCCAGGTTTGGGGGTTTTGGAGCATTTTTCCAGGGAAAAAATTGAATAGTTTGTGTTTCTGATGTATTTTTTGGCACTATTAGGTATGATAAAAAGATAAAGAAGTTCAAGAAAGTTGAATTTTTTTAAAAATGTTCTAAGCTGATATTTAATGTCCATTCACAAGCTTGGCTCTTATAGTTCATCATCAGGTAGCAAAATCACATAATCCAGGAACATATGCCCCTTAAGGGACCATAAGGTTGATCCTTGTGCATGTTTGCACTCAGGCAGTGTTTGGTCATTTTCATGTAAAGGTAAGTCACGGACTAATGTTCTTCAGGCAGCAGCAGGTAAGTTGTGGCAAGCATGCTATTGGTGGGGTTTTGTTGACTCTCATTTGCAGTGCAGGATGTGGGCTTTTCCCATTCATGTTTGGTGATCTACTGGATGAGTGATGGTGGGTTTGTCATAGTTTCTTGGATAGCTAGAAGTGGGTTATAATTTTGGGAAATATTTGGGGGAGGGTTTTAGATAGAATTCTTATGAAAAAATTGTAGGATATGTGTTTCAGATGTATTTTTTGGCACTATTAGGTATGATAGAAAGATAAAGAATTTAAGGAAAAAGGAAAATGTTTTAAAATGCTCCAAACATATATTTAATGTCCTTTCACAAAGTTGGCTCGTATATTTTTTCATCTGGTTGCAATATCACATGAACCAGGGGCATATGCCCCTAAAGGGTACATAAGGTTGATCCCTGTTCATGTTTGCTTTTAGGCAGTGTTTGGCCATCTTCATGTAAATGTTTTGTGTTACTTTGATGATATGTCAGATGTCAAATTTTTAACCCCGCCCCCCATCGCTCTCTTTTTCTGAAGTATGTGTGTTAAAATGTTCATGTTTATATTTGGCGGATAGGCTTAGTGATTAGTTTAGTTTGTCAAAAGTTGCATTTTATTTATGCGTGCTGAATTTTAGGTTATGATGAAATTTTTTATTCGCTGTTTAACTGTTGGTCTTTTTTAATATTTGAGAGCCGGCACTTATTTTAATGCATGGGCTTTGTTGTATATACTTAGCTTATGTGTTAACATTTTGTGTTGTGGGGGAGAGTCACAAGCCTCTGTTAAGGGGGAGTGGATTTTTGGCTGTTGGCAACATGTTTGATTTTGATGTGGTGTTATTTGCAGGCAGCCAGTCAGTTTGTTACATGCATCAGTGATTGACTTTAACATTTTCAGACAGGAGCAGATTTGGCTCCCAGGATTTTAAGTTTAGGGGCTATTAAATTCCTGTGCGGCCACCACGACGGTATGGTTTTGCCAGGGGTGCATTGTCCAGGTTTGGGGATCTTGGGGCATGCTCCCAGGGAAAAGTTTGAAAGGTTTGTGTTTCAGCTGTATTTTTTGGCACTATTAGGTATGATGAAAAGATAAAGAATTTCAAAAAAAGGAAAAGTTTTTAAAATGCTTTAAGCTGATATTTAATGTCCGTTCACAAACTTGGCTCCTATAATTCATCATCTGGTAGCAAAATCACATGGTTCAGGGGCATATGCCCTTTAAGGGACCATAAGGTTGATCCCTGTGCATGTTTGCATTCTGGCAGTGTTTGGCCATTTTCATGTAAGGGTAAGTCACGGACTAAAGTTCTTCAGGCAGCATTAAGTAAGTTGTGGCAAGCATGCTATTGGTGGGGTTTTGTTGACTGTCATTTGCAGTGCAGGATGTGGGCTTTTCCCGTTCATGTTTGGTGATCTACTGGATAGGTGATGGTGGGTGGTGAGTTTGTCAAAGTTTCTGGATAGCTAGAAGTGGGTTATAGTTTTGGAAAATATTTGAGGGAGGGTTTTAGATAGAAATCTTATGAAAAATTTGAAAGATATGTGTTTCATATGTATTTTTTGGCACTATTAGGTATGATAAAAAGATAAAGAATTTCATAAAAAAGGAAAATGTTTTATAGTGCTCCAAACTGATATTAATGTCTATTCACAAACTTGGTTTTTGATTAAAAAGTCTGTAAGTATCATCAGCAGCATTACAAGTGTGTATCAGTCTGTAACCACTAACGAAAAAACACAAAAATCAGAAAAATTTCAAAATAGCAAAATATTAAAAAAACAAAAAATTGCAAATGATTAACTACAAAAAGACATACAAGGAATCAACCTCTTGACGCCACTGGCGTCTATCTTTTTTTTTTTGGAGTCTGACAGGATATTTTTTCCCAAAAAAGCTTGTAAGACAAGTAATTAAAATTGGAGTGGCCTAATATAGTAGTGCTACCAGGTGACAGTATTCATAGCTAAAATTGAACCACGGTCACTTAAAATTGCTGTGCTCCAGGACTCATAGTTGTGCTGCGCGACTAAAATATTTGGACACCCCTGTAACCAAATACGCTCTATAAAGTTTAGGGAAAGAGAGAAAAGGTTACATGAGCACCTAGGATTTGTGATATAGTCTTTTAAACTAGTTCATCCCATTTATACCAGGTTGTTCTTTTTTTCGCAATCTAATGAATTTTTTGGTATACCATAGTCATGTGACATATCAAAATGAACTTTGAATTTAGCACAGCATTCTGACAACAAATTGCCTACTTTTTGAGCTATGTAGGGTGACTTTTAAATTGGCGAACAAGACTTTTCTGTGAATTAATTTGATTTACTCATGCATATATGTGTGCATGGTTCTATAGGTTATGTTACTACAAACGCATATATATATATATATATATATATATATATATATATATATATATATATATATATATATATATATATATATATATATATATATGCGCATGAGGCATTGGAAGGGTTAAAAAAAATTTAATAATTTTAAAGTAATTGAAAAAATCAAAAATCAATTGAATGGCAGTACTCCTCTACAAAATTTATTTAGGCACCTAGATTTATTAAGTTTTGATGCCAGCAAGTCTGGATTTAACTGATTAAAAAAGAATAAGGTGGATCCCTGAAATGTGAAAGACACATCTTGAAAAAAATGTTTAATGAATAGTTTGATAATAGATTCAGTCATACAGCAGCTGAAACAAGCTTGACAATTATTCAATGTCTTTAATGAAAGCAGACTTGAAAATGTACTATTTGGGAGAAATGTAAATCAGAACCTAGAAATAAGCCATTACCAAAGTTGTGTGACACTGGATATATCGACTAAATACAAACAGGGGTCCAGCTTACTACTATAGTCTGTCTGACTCAAGTTTGGCAATCGCTTTTTCCATTTTTTTGTGACAAAATGGGCGAGTTTGCTATCCAAACTTGGCAAACATCTAAGGAACAGTACTACGTGTCTGTATTAACATTCCTTTTGTCTCAATTCCGCAAATGTTGATTTTGCCTTAGATCCCATACTGTAAAACCCATTATTATCGCGCTCCTTTTAATTTCACGCATTTCGCGCTAGGTGATGATAACGCGTATATTACTGGCGCTGATATACGTTCCAAATAGCATAACAATGCCCCATATAGCGGTGATACAGTTGATGCGCGTAATTATATGGCCGCAGTCATATTCAGACGGCAGTTGCGTGAAAATAAATGTGCGTGGTAATAAAGGGTTTTACAGTAATAAAATTTGACCATTGCTAACAATTGCCAACAATACAGACACGTGAGATTTGTATTGTTGGCAATGGGCAAGTTTTACAATGGGATCTAATGAGTAAAATCAACATTTTGCGGAGTTGAGACAAAAAGTATGTTAATACAAACACGTAGTACTGCTTCTAAGATGTTTGCCAAGTTTGGATAGCAAACTCGAACGTTTTGTCACAAAAAAATGGAAAAGTGATTGCCAAACTTGAGTCAGACAGACTATAGCCCCATAGCCCAGTGCTACAGAAAATTGTGTCGGGCTATAATAACATAGCTACAACTGGGCTACAAAGGCAAATATATTTGCCTTTGTAGCCCAGTTGGCTATAAGAAAAGTGACAATTAATGATCATGCTCAGAGAAATATGGAGAATAAGGTCAATTGAGAAACGTCATTTGTCACATCAGCTGTCCTTTAGTGCTGTTCCAAAATGAAGTGAAATGGTTGAAAGATGGCTTACAACTTCAAAATTGTTTTTGGAAAAGGACAGCAATGGACAACATGCGTTATATCCATCCCATTTACTTCTTAAAAGATGATTTAATCTTAGGAATGGACTTTAACTGATTAAGTAGAATATTGCCCTGCAATTAGTATTGTTTGTGCCTTATAGCTTTGTAGCCGCTAAGTCCTGAGCTCATTGAAGCTAACGAGAGAATGAAAACATGGCATGCCATCTAAATATAGACACATAACTAGGTCAGAGGATTACATTCTGCACTGTTTCTATGATATTCCTTAAAGTTCTGAGTAAACTAAGAATTTTTCCTCTTTATACATAAGAAAGACTTTGACTGAAAATATAGTTTATTTCCTTATACTTAGAGTTGATATTAAAGAGGGTTATGTGTCATTGAAAATGTGAAATGCTAGCATAATGATCCTTATCGGGCCAGTAGGCTGGTGTCGGAGGCAGGGGATTGTGTATGGGGGAGTTGTACAAAGATGTATTGAAAATTGTTGTCAAGCATACTTACCTGGCAGGGGAGTTAACCGTGATCAGCTAGGCGGTTCTCCCAGGGCGAGGCCTTTCCATTGCACTTCGGTTGGGCTGACCCTTGCGATCGCCCCAAATGTGGGCGACTCGACTGTACAATTTATGTGTGTGGGGTCTGCGTTCGCGCTCACCCTGTATAAGCAATCTAAAATCAGACTTTCCTCCTTTACATCTCTCATCTATTTATGTGTTACTTACAAGTACAACTTTTTCTGGTGAATACAGAAAAGCTGCGGCTAAAATCTACTCATGTTATGGATCTTTGAAGTAGTGTAGTTCATGTATGTTAGAGTATATCAAATTATTCTATCATGTAGATATTTTTTCTGGAGCAGTCAATGTATCATTATTTCATGTCCACAAGGTGAGTCTTTGAAGTTGTTGAATGAGCAAAGACACCGTTCTCTATTCTTATAGACCGCCTGCATATGTCAGAGCTAACCCAGGGGTGTCCAACTGTTGCACCAGCGTCCAACAGGGGCTTCAAAACGTGCGACACACACAAAAAACTTTAAGCACTCTTAACAGGGAAATTTTCAGAAAACATGACCAATTGAGCCTATCAGATATTTCACTTGAATCATTTTTGATGCAAATTGTATTTAAAAACGAGTGAACTCCATTGAGTAATATTGTCTATTGATTGGTCTTTGTCTTAACTATTGCATTAAGGGATAATATAGTAGTGCTACCAGGTGACAGAATTCATAGCTAAAATTGAACCACGGTCACTTAAAATTGCTGTGCTCCAGGACTCATAGTTGTGCTGCGCGACTAAAATATTTGGACACCCCTGTAACCAAATACGCTCTATAAAGTTTAGGGAAAGAGAGAAAAGGTTACATGAGCACCTAGGATTTGTGATATAGTCTTTTAAACTAGTTCATCCCATTTATACCAGGTTGTTCTTTTTTTCGCAATCTAATGAATTTTTTGGTCCACCATAGTCATGTGACATATCAAAATGAACTTTGAATTTAGCACAGCATTCTGACAACACATTGCCTACTTTTTGAGCTATGTAGGGTGACTTTTAGATTGGCGAACCAGACTTTTCTGTGAATTAATTTGATTTACTCATGCATATATGTGGGCATGGTTCTATAGGTTATGTTACTACAAACGCATATATATATATATATATATATATATATATATATATATATATATATATATATATATATATATATATATATATATATATATATATATATATATATATATATGCGCATGAGGCATTGGAAGGGTTAAAAAATTTTTAATAATAAGTAATTGAAAAAATCAAAAATCAATTGAATGGCAGTACTCCTCTACAAAATTTATTTAGGCACCTAGATTTATTAAGTTTTGATGCCAGCAAGTCTGGATTTAACTGATTAAAAAAGAATAAGGTGGATCCCTGAAATGTGAAAGACACATCTTGAAAAAAATGTTTAATGAATAGTTTGATAATAGATTCAGTCATACAGCAGCTGAAACAAGCTTGACAATTATTCAATGTCTTTAATGAAAGCAGACTTGAAAATGTACTATTTGGGAGAAATGTAAATCAGAACCTAGAAATAAGCCATTACCAAAGTTGTTTGACACTGGATATATCGACTAAATACAAACAGGGGTCCAGCTTACTACTATAGTCTGTCTGACTCAAGTTTGGCAATCGCTTTTTCCATTTTTTTGTGACAAAATGGGCGAGTTTGCTATCCAAACTTGGCAAACATCTAAGGAACAGTACTACGTGTCTGTATTAACATTCCTTTTGTCTCAATTCCGCAAATGTTGATTTTGCCTTAGATGCCATACTGTAAAACCCATTATTATCGCGCTCCTTTTAATTTCACGCATTTCGCGCTAGGTGATGATAACGCGTATATTACTGGCGCTGATATACGTTCCAAATAGCATAACAATGCCCCATATAGCGGTGATACAGTTGATGCGCATAATTATATGGCCGCAGTCATATTCAGACGGCAGTTGCGTGAAAATAAATGTGCGTGGTAATAAAGGGTTTTACAGTAATAAAATTTGACCATTGCTAACAATTGCCAACAATACAGACACGTGAGATTTGTATTGTTGGCAATGGGCAAGTTTTACAATGGGATCTAATGAGTAAAATCAACATTTTGCGGAGTTGAGACAAAAAGTATGTTAATACAAACACGTAGTACTGCTTCTAAGATGTTTGCCAAGTTTGGATAGCAAACTCGAACGTTTTGTCACAAAAAAATGGAAAAGTGATTGCCAAACTTGAGTCAGACAGACTATAGCCCCATAGCCCAGTGCTACAGAAAATTGTGTCGGGCTATAATAACATAGCTACAACTGGGCTACAAAGGCAAATATATTTTTCCTCTTTATACATAAGAAAGACTTTGACTGAAAATATAGTTTATTTCCTTATACTTAGAGTTGATATTAAAGAGGGTTATGTGTCATTGAAAATGTGAAATGCTAGCATAATGATCCTTATCGGGCCAGTAGGCTGGTGTCGGAGGCAGGGGATTGTGTATGGGGGAGTTGTACAAAGATGTATTGAAAATTGTTGTCAAGCATACTTACCTGGCAGGGGAGTTAACCGTGATCAGCTAGGCGGTTCTCCCAGGGCGAGGCCTTTCCATTGCACTTCGGTTGGGCTGACCCTTGCGATCGCCCCAAATGTGGGTGACTCGACTGTACAATTTATGTGTGTGGGGTCTGCGTTCGCGCTCACCCTGTATAAGCAATCTAAAATCAGACTTTCCTCCTTTACATCTCTCATCTATTTATGTGTTACTTACAAGTACAACTTTTTCTGGTGAATACAGAAAAGCTGCGTCTAAAATCTACTCATGTTATGGATCTTTGAAGTAGTGTAGTTCATGTATGTTAGAGTATATCAAATTATTCTATCATGTATATATTTTTCTGGAGCAGTCAATGTATCATTATTTCATGTCCACAAGGTGAGTCTTTGAAGTTGTTGAATGAGCAAAGACACCGTTCTCTATTCTTATAGACCGCCTGCATATGTCAGAGCTAACCCAGGGGTGTCCAACTGTTGCACCAGCGTCCAACAGGGGCTTCAAAACGTGCGACACACACAAAAAACTTTAAGCACTCTTAACAGGGAAATTTTCAGAAAACATGACCAATTGAGCCTATCAGATATTTCACTTGAATCATTTTTGATGCAAATTGTATTTAAAAACGAGTGAACTCCATTGAGTAATATTGTCTATTGATTGGTCTTTGTCTTAACTATTGCATTAAGGGATAATATAGTAGTGCTACCAGGTGACAGAATTCATAGCTAAAATTGAACCACGGTCACTTAAAATTGCTGTGCTCCAGGACTCATAGTTGTGCTGCGCGACTAAAATATTTGGACACCCCTGTAACCAAATACGCTCTATAAAGTTTAGGGAAAGAGAGAAAAGGTTACATGAGCACCTAGGATTTGTGATATAGTCTTTTAAACTAGTTCATCCCATTTATACCAGGTTGTTCTTTTTTTCGCAATCTAATGAATTTTTTGGTCCACCATAGTCATGTGACATATCAAAATGAACTTTGAATTTAGCACAGCATTCTGACAACACATTGCCTACTTTTTGAGCTATGTAGGGTGACTTTTAGATTGGCGAACCAGACTTTTCTGTGAATTAATTTGATTTACTCATGCATATATGTGGGCATGGTTCTATAGGTTATGTTACTACAAACGCATATATATATATATATATATATATATATATATATATATATATATATATATATATATATATATATATATATATATATATATATATATATATATATATATATATATATATATATATATATATGCGCATGAGGCATTGGAAGGGTTAAAAAATTTTTAATAATAAGTAATTGAAAAAATCAAAAATCAATTGAATGGCAGCTCCTCTACAAAATTTATTTAGGCACCTAGATTTATTAAGTTTTGATGCCAGCAAGTCTGGATTTAACTGATTAAAAAAGAATAAGGTGGATCCCTGAAATGTGAAAGACACATCTTGAAAAAAATGTTTAATGAATAGTTTGATAATAGATTCAGTCATACAGCAGCTGAAACAAGCTTGACAATTATTCAATGTCTTTAATGAAAGCAGACTTGAAAATGTACTATTTGGGAGAAATGTAAATCAGAACCTAGAAATAAGCCATTACCAAAGTTGTTTGACACTGGATATATCGACTAAATACAAACAGGGGTCCAGCTTACTACTATAGTCTGTCTGACTCAAGTTTGGCAATCGCTTTTTCCATTTTTTTGTGACAAAATGGGCGAGTTTGCTATCCAAACTTGGCAAACATCTAAGGAACAGTACTACGTGTCTGTATTAACATTCCTTTTGTCTCAATTCCGCAAATGTTGATTTTGCCTTAGATCCCATACTGTAAAACCCATTATTATCGCGCTCCTTTTAATTTCACGCATTTCGCGCTAGGTGATGATAACGCGTATATTACTGGCGCTGATATACGTTCCAAATAGCATAACAATGCCCCATATAGCGGTGATACAGTTGATGCGCGTAATTATATGGCCGCAGTCATATTCAGACGGCAGTTGCGTGAAAATAAATGTGCGTGGTAATAAAGGGTTTTACAGTAATAAAATTTGACCATTGCTAACAATTGCCAACAATACAGACACGTGAGATTTGTATTGTTGGCAATGGGCAAGTTTTACAATGGGATCTAATGAGTAAAATCAACATTTTGCGGAGTTGAGACAAAAAGTATGTTAATACAAACACGTAGTACTGCTTCTAAGATGTTTGCCAAGTTTGGATAGCAAACTCGAACGTTTTGTCACAAAAAAATGGAAAAGTGATTGCCAAACTTGAGTCAGACAGACTATAGCCCCATAGCCCAGTGCTACAGAAAATTGTGTCGGGCTATAATAACATAGCTACAACTGGGCTACAAAGGCAAATATATTTGCCTTTGTAGCCCAGTTGGCTATAAGAAAAGTGACAATTAATGATCATGCTCAGAGAAATATGGAGAATAAGGTCAATTGAGAAACGTCATTTGTCACATCAGCTGTCCTTTAGTGCTGTTCCAAAATGAAGTGAAATGGTTGAAAGATGGCTTACAACTTCAAAATTGTTTTTGGAAAAGGACAGCAATGGACAACATGCGTTATATCCATCCCATTTACTTCTTAAAAGATGATTTAATCTTAGGAATGGACTTTAACTGATTAAGTAGAATATTGCCCTGCAATTAGTATTGTTTGTGCCTTATAGCTTTGTAGCCGCTAAGTCCTGAGCTCATTGAAGCTAACGAGAGAATGAAAACATGGCATGCCATCTAAATATAGACACATAACTAGGTCAGAGGATTACATTCTGCACTGTTTCAATGATATTCCTTAATGTTCCGAGTAAAATAAGAATTTTTCCTCTTTATACATAAGAAAGACTTTGACTGAAAATATAGTTTATTTCCTTATACTTAGAGTTGATGTTAAGGAGGGTTATGTGTGATTGAAAATTTGAAATTCTAGCATAATGATCCTTATCGGGCCAGTAGGCTGATGTCGGAGGCAGGGGATTGTGTATGGGGGAGTTGTACAAAGATGTATTGAAAAGTGTTGTCAAGCATACTTACCTGGCAGGGGAGTTAACCGTGATCAGCTAGGCGGTTCTCCCAGGGCGAGGCCTTTCCATTGCACTTCGGTTGGGCTGACCCTTGCGATCGCCCCAAATGTGGGCGACTCGACTGTACAATTTATGTGTGTGGGGTCTGCGTTCGCGCTCACCCTGTATAAGCAATCTAAAATCAGACTTTCCTCCTTTACATCTCTCATCCTCTAAGTATGTGTTAGTTACAAGTACAACTTTTTCTGGTGAATACAGAAAAGCTGCGTCTAGATTCATGTTATGGATCTTTGAAGTAGTGTAGTTCAAGTACGTTAGAGTATATCAAATTATTCTATCATGTAGATATTTTTTCTGGAGCAGTCAATGTATCATTATTTCATGTCCACAAGGTGAGTCTTTGAAGTTGTTGAATGAGCAAAGACAAACCTTTCTCCATTCTTATAGACCGCCTGCATATGTCAGAGCTAACCCAGGGGTGTCCAACTGTTGCACCAGCGTCCAACAGGGGCTTCAAAACGTGCGACACACCAAAAACTTTAAGCACTGCATGTTTAACTGGGAAATTTTCAGAAAACATGATCAATTGAGCCTATCAGATATTTCACTCCAATCATTTTTGATACAAATTGTTTTTAAAAACGTGTTATGGCAGACAAAAGACTGGACAACATATACTTCTGTCACTGTCACCATTTATTCTTGACCGTAGAACATAGATACACGTTTGCTACAAATATAGATAAACACAAGACTAAGTAACATATTACATAAATGACAAGACAAGTAAACTACTACAGTGATAGACAACTAACATCAAATCCATTGTTCTCAATTTACCTTAAAAAACTCATAAACAATCTCATTTAATCTTCATTTAATCTATCCTAATCATGTTAACCATATACTAAACATCTATCAACTACTATCTAATAGCATACACAAAGCAAAATATACCAAAGTAAACACTTACTGACTGTATAAGCACCACCCATCTATTCCTTCCAAGAGCTGAGACCAATATGGCTGAAAACCCTAGCTAACAAACCCTAGAAACCACATATGTAAATTAGGACACACAGACAGACAAACAACACAACACCTCACTCCACGTAAAACAATACACATGCTACAAGCAACAATAGACATCAACACAACCTCCTATCTCCACAGGTATGCATGGCCGCACACCACTGCATACACATGCAGCTCTCACTCACTCACTATACCAACACACCTACACACTCACACACACACATCAAACATGCACACAAAATATGCCACTACATACTGCCCCCCAATGAGCCTCCTGCTCATTCAACAAAATGATAAACAAATATCAGGCATATTCTAATGTACTGATTTACTCAACCAAACCTGCACTAACACATGTGACATACAAAGTATGTCACTTTACATTGTACTTTCTAAGAAGCACAATTTTACAATTGGACGTTTCAGTTCCTTAGAACCTACTCTAACATCCACATGTCTCACCCAACCTGCTTTGTCGGGGTACACACGAGTAACCCGCCCTAAAGGCCATTGTCCTCTCGGCAAGTTCTCATCGGCCACTAAGACCAAATCCCCAACAGCAAAGTTCCTTCTAGGAGTAGTCCATTTCTGCCGTAGCTGCAGTAAAGGCAAGTACTCTTTGACCCACCTTTTCCAAAACTGATCAGCTAAATACTGAACTTGGCGCCAACGCCGAACTCCAAAACTATCGGACTTCTGAAATACACCGGGTGGAAGACAACCACTTGGCCTCATCAACAGTAGATGATTGGGTGTAAGAGGCTCTGCATCCCTAGAATCCTGATGCAATTGAGAAATAGGCCTAGAGTTCAAAACTCCTTCTACTTCTGTGAGAACTGTGTGCAGGACCTCATCCCCAACAACACTCTGCTTCATCATAACCTTGAGAACCTTCTTCACAGATCTCACCATGCGTTCCCAAACTCCTCCCATATGACTAGCAAGTGGGGGGTTGAAATTCCATTCCACTTCCTTCTGAAGCAGATAACCACTGATTCTTTGTTGGTTGAAACCTTGAATACTCTCACGGAGTTCCCGCTCGCCACCAACAAAATTTGTTCCATTGTCACTATAAATTGCTTTGGGAACACCACGTCTATTCATGAACCTTCTCAAGGCATTGAGGAATGAATCCGTATCAAGGCTATATGCAACCTCAATATGGACTGCTCTGATAGCCAGACAAGTGAACAGGCAACCATAGCGCTTAACCTGACTCCTGCCTTGTTTGACTAACATTGGACCGAAATAATCGACACCCGTGTTTGTGAACGGAGGTTGTTCAGGTGTCACACGAGCAACAGGTAACTCAGCCATGATTTGCTCTCCTAGCGAGGCATTTCGTCTCCTACAAGAGAAGCAATTGCCGATTACATGTCGAACAGTGGCTCCACCTTTGATAATCCAGAAGCGCTGTCTTATGGCTGACCATGTCATACCAGCACCTGAATGACCAACCAACTCATGGTAATGATTGATGATCAGTTTTGTCACATTGTGATCACTAGGCAAAATAACAGGATGCTTTACATCATCCTTCAATGGTGCACCTTGCAACCTGCCACCAACGTGAAGGATCCCATTTACAAGCATCGGACATAACTTGCGCATTTGACCACTCATTTTAGCTTGATTGCCATCTGACTTCTCCAGATATTGAATGATACCAGGAAAACTTTCAGTCTGAACTAGACCAATGATCTCTCTCTCAGCCTCTCTGAGCTCAATGACTGTCAGCATAGGCTTCCTCAAAGAGTCATGTCCATCAGCTGACTTGCGATTCATGATGTACTTTTTGAAGCGGATCAACCATGCAATGGCTGTCTTCAACCGAAACCAAGATGAGAAATATTTGAAAAGTTTCTGTAAAGGATTTTCACCCTTAACATCAACCACCACCGTGTTGGACACTTGACGGATCTCTGGATCTTGATCATCAAGACTCGCCGACTGAGTCGTGGAAGAAGTAGGAGACTCTGGCCAGGAAGCTGTATCCTTATAAAGAAATTCAGGTCCTTTGAGCCACCGCTCGCATTTCATCAACTCCCCCACTCTCAGACCTCTTGAGGCATCATCTGCAGGGTTCTGCTTAGAATCCACATAGCGCCACTGCGAAGCCTTTGTAGCACTCTGAATCTTTGCTACACGATTGGCCACAAAAGTGTGAAACCTACGACTTTCATTCTTGATGTAACACAAAACCGAAGTTGAGTCAGACCAAAACACCACCTTTGATATAGGAAGCCTTATCTCTGCTTGCACTATGTGACTGACTTGAACTGACAGTAATGCTGCAGAGAGCTCTAAACGTGGAATTGAAATGACTCTCAAGGGACTCAAACGAGATTTGGCCATGACAAAAACACAATGCACAGCACCGGCAAAATCTACCATTCTCAGGTAACATACTGCTGCATAAGCACTGTTAGAGGCATCACAGAAATTGTGCAGTTCAAACACTTCAGGCTCAAAGTGAAGAGGTTTGAAACACCGAGGAATTGCTATGTCACTAAGTCCTGGGAGATCTGCCAACCAATCTCTCCAAAGACTAAGATCATCCGGACTGATAGGTTCATCCCATCCTAGACCACTGCGACACAGATTCTGAAGTAATATCTTTGCCAAAAGGATGAATGGAACGAGAAACCCCAAAGGATCATAAACAGAACTAATCATAGAGAGAACTCCTCTCCTAGTCTCCTCTTTCTGTTTGATCGTAACATGAAACTGAAAAGAGTCTCGCTCAACATTCCACTGAACACCTAAAGTACGTTCGACTGGAAGCTCCTTTTCCAGGTCAATCTCCTTGACTGAACCAGCTCGTTCCATCTCCGGAACTGATTGAATGACATCTCGGTCATTGCTCAACCACTTAGTTAGCCTAAAGCCTCCACGTGCTAATATGGCACACAGCTGACCAACTAATCTTTGAGCAAGATCGGTTGTCTTGACAGATTGCAAACAATCATCCACATAGAAATCTTCGAGCACTGTCTTCACAGTCAACTCATCATAATCTGATGCGTTATCTGTAGCAGCCTTGCGAAGCGCAAAGTTTGCACAGCATGGTGATGAACTAGCACCAAATATATGAACCACCATTTGGTAAGTGACAGGATCCTTTGTAATGTCACCATCTGGCCACCAGAGAAACTTCAAAGCACCACAATCCTTCTCTATCACCCTCACTTGATGAAACATAGCTTCAACATCAGCTACTATTGCTACATGCTCCTCTCTAAACCGGATCAGTACACCAACTAAACTATTCAGGAGATCTGGCCCCTTTAAGAGTTGATCATTGAGAGAGGTACCACCAAAAGAAGCCGAACAATCAAAAACTACTCTAAGTTTCTTCTTGTGAGGATTATAGACCGGATGATGAGGTAAGTACCATTGAGTTGAAGTATCACAGTCAGCAGTAGAGTCTGAGACTTCAGAAACTACTCTAGCATGACCTTTATCAATGTAGCCTTGAAGTACCTCAGTGTACTTTTCATGTAGGTCTTTGTCACGCTGAAACTTCCTTTTCAGGATATTCAGCCTTGTCAAGGCAAGTGACACGTTGCCAGGTAAGTATGGTTCAGGAGAACGCCAGAGCAAGCCTAATTTGTAATGACTGTCATCAGTTAGAGTAACTGTGTCATCCATAATAGTCTGAGCTCTGCGATCCTCAACTGAATCACCACGACTCTTGGGAGACTCGATTAAACTGTCACCAAAATCTGTTTCCCAAAATTTCTTAACTTGATCCATGAGATCAGAAGCTAAGACAAAGCCAACGCCCACCTCCTCCGGAAGTGAACTAGAAGAACCAGAAGGCCCTGACAGAGTCCAGCCTAGCACAGACTTAATCGCAAAAGGCTGCTTTCTGTCACCCCTTCTCTCATCCAAAACCCAAAACACCTCTGGCACGTCAGCGCCGATGAGTAAAAGGACTTCCTTGCTCTCGCTAGAACAAGTCGGAAAGTCGATGTTCTGCAAATGACGCCATTTACAGATGTCACTAGATTCAGGAAGCGTACAAGAAATAGGCATTTCATCCACAGCTGTCACATTCATGTCAATCACATCATCACTTGCAACAGATTTCACTTTCGTGTCAGACCGAACAGCATTCATACTTTTCACACCATTCATAGTATTCACCACTAAAGGCCGTTCAGATCCTTTCAACCCAACACACTCAAACAACTTTTTGCTACACAAAGTAATTTGGCTACCACTATCTAACAATGCTAAAGTTTCAATCTCCCTGTCAGGACCCTGAACAATCACTGGGACAACCCTAAGGTACACACCAACCCTGGAATCTGTAGCAAAAGCACTTGCACTACCTAATTTACTACAGCCAGGCTCACAGTCACCCTCTCCATTGTTTCCAGTATTGCACACACTCTGACCACTAGATTCAAGCAACACTGCATTGCTACTACTTTGCTCAACAACTTTGAGCTGAGTTTGATCACTACCATTTTCTCTGTGCGTAAAGTGTAACAGTGTGTGATGTTTTTTATCACAGCCTTCAATACTACAGGCAGACATGGACATACAACCTCTTGCATAATGATACGGATAAAAACAATTATGGCACAGCCATTTTGATTTCATAAAACTCAATCTGTCTACGAGAGACATTTGCTTGAACTTCACACACTCCTCAAGCTTATGGTTTCCCAAACAACAGACGCATGGCCTAGTTTGACCTTGTTGAAATGGAGTGCGATTTACACTAGGTCGACCATTGTACTTGACCTTTGACACTACTTGACCATGACCATTGCTTTCATTTTGAGTTGCATAACTCGATACTTTTGTAAAAGTATTTTTCCCTTTGAGTTTTGTTTTATCATTGCTAGGGAACTGACCCACACTTCTACCAAACACAGTTGAACCAATAAGAGCAGCATTTTGAACAAACATGTACATATCATCAAAGTTAGGTTCACGTCCTATTTGCATAACTGCTTTTGCTCTTTTGGCCCACTCACCCTGTAATCTCAGAGGCAAAATCCTCTGTATTTTCAGCAACTGATCTGTGCTAGTGTGACTACCAATTTTACTCAAAGTGATTTGACACCTTTGGATTTCCTGTGCTAATGACCATAATGCATCAGAATCATTTGATTTTATTTGACTCCTTGAGCAAAGTTTCTCTAACATACTGTGCGCAACAATGTGCGGATGACCATACTGTGTTTGAAGTATTTCACGTGCTTTGTGATACCCATCAGAACCTAGAAGTACACAATTTTCAATGCTGTGTTTTGCTTTACCAGAACAATACTGTAGTAAGTATGTCAACCTAGTATTTGGATCAGACACCTTGCTTTCAATGTTCACCTCAAAATTGTGCATGAAAATGTGATAATCAGCAGGATCACCTTCAAACTGACCAATCTCTTGTTTGGGCATGTTAAGATTTAACAACATTGCATTCACCAAACCATACATATCATGTGAGTCATTCATAGAATCATATTGCACACCTTGTTTGTTTGTCATACCATGATCATCAACAATGACAGGATTTTGCGAAAATTGAGCATTTGGAACATTTGGTACAGTACATGCATTTTCACATTTCAAATTCAAAGATTTTTTCAAAACAGGACCTTTCAAAACAGAATTCACATCAATATCACTATGTTCACCTTCCAACAAAGAACACTCAAGATTTGCTTGATCTAATTCATGTTTCACTTTAAGGGATTGAAGCTGTTCCTGCTTCAAAGTTTGCTCATGAAGCGCATTTGCTTCAGCAGCTGTTTTCTCACGTAGAAGTTTCTGCTCTGTCTCTAACTGCTGTGCACGAAGTATAGCCAACTCACGTTTCACTCTTGCTTCCTTCAACCTAGTACTTGATGATCTGGAAGCTTGACTTGTGACGGAGGATGACTTGTGTGACACATTGTCAGTAGATGGCAGCACTGGTTGACTGTCGCCATGGAAACCAAGTCCACCACTAACAACACCTTGGACTGCGTTTTGTTGATCTGCACTGGAAAACCACTCTTGAAGTCTGCATCTGAATTCCTGATGATTCTGTTCAGCCGACGTGAAATCAGGCACAGATCCACCACCACTAACTTCATGAAACTCTTTAACCTTTTCATGAAATAAGCTGAAGACCTCAGACAATCTGCTTGCTTTAGCTCTAACTTGATCAGCATTTTCAAAATGCAGAAGAAGAACATCAATCTCCTTGTACTTCTTGATCAGTTGGCCCATGTAGCCATAGCAGATTGATTTCAGCTTTCCTGCATCAGCCATCTTGGAATCTTGAACCTTGGATGCTTGTAGTCACAAACTATGTTATGGCAGACAAAAGACTGGACAACATATACTTCTGTCACTGTCACCATTTATTCTTGACCGTAGAACATAGATACACGTTTGCTACAAATATAGATAAACACAAGACTAAGTAACATATTACATAAATGACAAGACAAGTAAACTACTACAGTGATAGACAACTAACATCAAATCCATTGTTCTCAATTTACCTTAAAAAACTCATAAACAATCTCATTTAATCTTCATTTAATCTATCCTAATCATGTTAACCATATACTAAACATCTATCAACTACTATCTAATAGCATACACAAAGCAAAATATACCAAAGTAAACACTTACTGACTGTATAAGCACCACCCATCTATTCCTTCCAAGAGCTGAGACCAATATGGCTGAAAACCCTAGCTAACAAACCCTAGAAACCACATATGTAAATTAGGACACACAGACAGACAAACAACACAACACCTCACTCCACGTAAAACAATACACATGCTACAAGCAACAATAGACATCAACACAACCTCCTATCTCCACAGGTATGCATGGCCGCACACCACTGCATACACATGCAGCTCTCACTCACTCACTATACCAACACACCTACACACTCACACACACACATCAAACATGCACACAAAATATGCCACTACAAAACGAGTGAACTCCATTGAGCAATATTGTCTATTGATTGGTCTTTGTCTTAACTATTGCATTAAGGGCTAATATAGTAGTGCTACCAGGTGACAGTATTCATAGTTAAAATTGAACCACTGTCACTTAAAATTGCTGTGCTCCAGGACTCATAGTTGTGCTGCGCTGCGCGACTAAAATATTTGGACACCCCTGTAACCAAATACGCTCTATAAAGTTTAGGGAAAGAAGAAAAGGTTACATGAGCACCTAGGATTTGTGATATAGTCTTTTAAACTAGTTCATCCCATTTATACCAGGTTGTTCTTTTTTTCACAATCTAATGAATTTTTTGGTCCACCATAGTCATGTGACATTTCAAAATGAACCTTGAATTTAGCACAGCATTCTGACAATAAATTGCCTACTTTTTGAGCTATGTAGGGTGACTTTTAGATTGGCGAACCAGACTTTTCTGTGAATTAATTTGATTTATTCATGCATATATATGTGCATGGTTCTATAGGTTATGTAACTACAAACGCATATATGCGCACGAGGCATTGGAAGGGTTAAATTTTTTTAGTAAAAAGTAATTGAAAAAATCTAAAATCATTTGAATGGCAGTACTCCTCTACAAAATTAATTTAGGCTCCTAAATTTATTAAGTTTGGATGCCAGCAAGTCTAGATTTAACTGATTAAAAAAGAATAAGGTGGATCCCTGAAATGTGAAAGACACATCTTGAAAAGATTGTTTAATGAATAGTTTGATAATAGATTCAGTCATACAGCAGCTGAAACAAGCTTGACAATTATTCAATGACTTTAATGACAGCAGAGTTGAAAATGTACTATTTGGGAGAAATGTAAATCAGAACCTAGAAATAAGCCAATACCAAAATTGCATGACACTGGGTATATCCATTAAATACAAACAGGGGTCCGGCTTACTACTAGCCCCATAGCCCAGTGCTACAGAAAATTGTGTCGGGCTATAATAACATTTGCCTTTGTAGCCCAGTTGGCTATAAGAAAAGTGACAATTAATGATCATGCTCAGAGAAATATGGAGAATAAGATCAATTGAGAAACGTCATTTGTCACATCAGCTGTCCTTTAGTGCTGTTCCAAAATGAAATGTAACGGTGGAAAGATGGCTTACAACTTCAAAATTGTTTTGGAAAAGGACAGCAATGGACAACATGCGTTATATCCATCCCATTTACTTCTTAAAAGATGATTTAATCTTAGGAATGGACTTTAACTGATTAAGTAGAATATTGCCTGCAGTTAGTATTGTTTGTGCCTTTTATCTTTGTAGCCGCTAAGTCCAACTGAGCTCATTGAAGCTAACGAGAGAATGAAAACGAGGCATGCCATCTAAATATAGACATAACTAGGTCAGAGGATTACATTCTGCACTGTTTCGATGACATTCCTTAATGTTCCGAGTAAACTAAGAATTTTTCCTCTTTATACATACGAAAGACTTTGACTGAAAATATAGTTTATTTCCTTATACTTAGAGTTGATGTTAAGGAGGGTTATGTGTCATTGAAAATGTGAAATGCTAGCATAATGATCCTTGTCGGGCCAGTAGGCAGATGTCGGAGGCAGGGGATTGTGTATGGGGGAGTTGTACAAAGATGTATTGAAAAGTGTTGACAAGCATACTTACCTGGCAGGGGAGTTAACCGTGATCAGCTAGGCGGTTCTCCCAGGGCGAGGCCTTTCCATTGCACTTCGGTTGGGCTGACCCTTGCGATCGCCCCAAATGTGGGCGACTCGACTGTACAATTTATGTGTGTGGGGTCTGCGTTCGCGCTCACCCTGTATAAGCAATCTAAAATCAGACTTTCCTCCTTTACATCTCTCATCCTCTAAGTATGTGTTAGTTACAAGTACAACTTTTTCTGGTGAATACAGAAAAGCTGCGTCTAAAATCTACTCATGTTATGGATCTTTGAAGTAGTGTAGTTCATGTATGTTAGAGTATATCAAATTATTCTATCATGTAGATATTTTTTCTGGAGCAGTCAATGTATCATTAATTCATGTCCACAAGGTGAGTCTTTGAAGTTGTTGAATGAGCAAAGACACCTTTCTCTATTCTTATAGACCTCCTGCATATGTCAGAGCTAACCCAGGGGTGTCCAACTGTTGCACCAGCGTCCAACAGGGGCTTCAAAACGTGCGACACACCAAGCAATCTAAAATCAGATCTTCCTCCCTCTCCATTCTCTCTCCCTCTATGTTTTTGTTAGTGACATCTTTTCTGACAAATGCAGAAAAGCTGCATATATTTGTATGTGTGAATTTATAATGTTAAAACTTTGTTAGGAATCAGTGAAGTAGTGAATTTCAAATATGTCGGAGTAATAGTATAGGAGTAAATCAAATTATTCGATCATGTATTTATTTATTCTGGAGCCATCAATGTATCATTATTGGATGTAAGCTAGTCCGGATTGGAAAATAAGGTGGATCCCTGAAATGTGAAAGACACATCTTGGAAAAACATAGATTAATGAATTGTTGGATATAAATAGATTGAGTAGGACTGTCATTGATATCCAATTTTTTTCGATTCGATCATTGACATTTTATTTTCCGATTCCGATTATTTCGATTCGATTTTGAAGAAATGCACTAATAGAATATTTTCACATGTTCCACACTATTTTTGTGGCTAGGATCCTAAGATTCTCACAATGCTAAGACAATGAAGGTTTTCTGAACACTTTTCGATTGAATATTTGAGTTTCTCTTCAAAATTCTTATTAGTGTTGGCTAAAAATGGCAAAAAACGTTGTAAAAGTCTGAAAAAATGTGTTTCGATTAATTGAAATAATAATTGATATAATATTTTTTTCGATTAATTGGAAAAATTATTTCGATCGATCGATACTTGTCATATCAATGACGGTCCTAAGATTGAGTCATACTGCAGCTGAAACATTAGCTTGACAATTAATCAATGTCTTTGATGAAAGCAGGCGTAACCCTTATGCTGCTAGTGGCTAATTTGGTCAATACAAAATCATAAAAAAAAACTTGAAAAATATCTTAAACCCTGTCAAATGGGTACTCATCTGAGAGCAATCAGCGAGAGCTATCCAACGAATACCAACATGACAGGGTTTACATGGTTTTCAAAAATCTTTGTGTGGTTGTGCTTCGGACTAAAGTGGCCTTAGCATTGGAAGGGTTAAAATACTAATTGGAAGAAATTGACTAAATACAAACAGGAGTCCGGCTAACCACTGGCCCTATAGGCAGAGGGTACAGAAAAGTATGTGGGTTTGTAAGACTATTTGCCATGGTAGTCCTGCTGGCTATAAGAAAATTGACAATTTAAGATATACCCAGAGGAATATCAAGAAAGTGATTAATTGAGGAACACCATTTGTCATATCAGCTGTCCTAGTACAGTTCCAAAATAAATTAGAACAGTGATGAAATATCTTAAGTATTTTTCCTCATGTGACATGTCAAAATGAACCATGAATTGAGCATTATATTCTGACAGCCAGTTGCCTACTTTTAGAGCTTTGTAGGGTGCCTTTTAGATTTGCGAACCGGGATTTCTTTGAATTCGATTTACTCGCATACATGCATATGTGCACCTGCTTCTATAAGTTATGTTACCACATTAGCATTGATGCATGTGTGGCATTGGAAGGCTTAAAACAAAAATCAGTATAACATATTTAAAAAAAAAAGCAACAACTGAATGCTAGTTAATCATCTGTAAAGATTATTTGGGCTCCTGTATTTCTTTAGTTTGCCAGCTAATTCCGATTAAAAAAAATATAAGGTGGATCCCTGAAATGTGAAAGACACATCTTGAAAAAAAAACTTTATATAAAAGATTCAGACATACAGCAGCTGAAGCAAGCTTGACAATTATTCAATGACTTTAATGAAAGCAGACTTTGAATATTATTTGGGAGAAATGTAAATCCAAACCTAGAAATTAGCCGTAGGGGGTTTATAATAATGCTTGTTTTCCTGGCCCTGCTGGCTATAAGAAAAGTGACAATTCAAGATCATTTTCAGAGGAATAGCGAGAATATGATTAGTTGAGGAACACCATTTGATTTGACATAACAGCTGTACTATATTACATTTTCAAAATGAAATATAAAAGAGTAAAGATGGCTTACAACTTTAATATTGTTTTTGGGAGAGGAGGCCTTAGGTGGCGATATGGTGAATTGAGAACCCAAAGTCTTGTGGTCTTAATAAGGTTTTATTAACTGCGGCCTAACCCCTGACAAAGAGAACGCAGTAGCATGAATATCTTAAGCCCTAGCAGTTTAGTTAGGGTTGCATACCATTAACACGAAGCGGTAGGATACCGGTATTGGCGAAACGGTACCAGTGGCACTGGTATCGTTAACAGTGAAACGGTATCTATGATCTCCGTGGCCTGATCGGCTTTTTTTCGACTGCAGCCTAACTCCTGACAAAGGGAATGCTGTAGCGAGAATATTTTAAGCCCTAGCAGTTGAGTATCCTATTCTGTTCTAATTTTTTATATCGATCACATTTACTTCTTGAAAGTTGAAGTGATTAATGTGTCTAAGTAGAACATTGCCCTGCTATTAGTATTGTTTGTGCGTTTACTCAGATTTGATGTAGACTAATCTAGTTACAGGATAATGTAGAATGGCAAAAAAAATCAGGTTTCATGTATAAAATTATGCTCTTCATGAATAGAGAAAGGTTTGTCTTTAGCTGATTGGACAAAGTCTAAAAATCCAAGTTAGGCTGTAATTCTTATCAAAAATATATGCAGCTTTTCAGTGTTTGTTAAAAAACAATGTACTTTTGACTGACAAGTCAGAGGGGGGTTGGATGCAGGATTGGGAGGGAAATCTGATTTTAGATTGCTTATACAGGGTGAGCGCGAACGCAGACCCCACACACATAAATTGTACAGTCGAGTCGCCCACATTTGGGGCGATCGCAAGGGTCAGCCCAACCGAAGTGCAATGGAAAGGCCTCGCCCTGGGAGAACCGCCTAGCTGATCACGGTTAACTCCCCTGCCAGGTAAGTATGCTTGACAACACTTTTCAATCCATTTATGTACAACCTCGCAATACGCAATACCCTGCCACAGTTATCAGCAAAATGTACACAATGGCTTCGTTTTCTTAGCTTTTTATTCAATATAGTCATTCCATAATAAATGCATAATGAAATCTTATTAGAATTAATATCCTTGATTTTGCTTGATTATTAGAATAATGCAGTTTATTTGGATTATCCTACAAATTTTGAACCTGCCCTATGTATTATAAGAACAGATTGATGCTGTTGGTTATTTTTAGCTGCTTTGACCTAGAAATACTAGAGGTAGTCAGCCTCGTTTTCATTGCTTCAGCAGCTGCTACTCCGAGGGAAATTCGAGAATGAAAGACTGACATATAAGTCTTTAATTAGCTGCCTAATTAGTTCCAATTCAAATGCTACAGCTTAGGGGTGTCCAACTGTCAGAGTGTTGCATTCAGTACACTATAGAGTCTTCAAAATGTGCAATAGCTGTTATACTCAGCAGGGATTATGGCCAGTAAAGCCTGATAGATATTTTCTGTATGTTATATCTTGTGCTGGTGGCTAATTTGGGCAAAAGGAAATGATATGAAAAAAGTTTTTTAAAACCCAGAAACCCCAGGCACATGGGTACCCATCTGATAGTACTCAGCGAGGCATGTCCAATGAATACCAACATGAGAGGGTTAAGATGGTTTTCAAAAACCCTTTTGCTTTGGATGAAAGTGGCCTCAGCATTAGAAGTGTTAAATTCAATTCAATCAGAGAGGTGTATTCATAAATACATTGTCCCTGATTCGAATTGAATACTTATTTCAGACACAGGTGGTCCATATACATAGGTACAAAAACTGACTAGAAGTTGTACAGGGACGTCTCCCAGTGTCTACCTACACAGCTATCTATGAGATAATATCCTCCCACATATAGGAAAGTCTCCCATTGTTTACCTATACCAGGCCTCAACGCTAACTCAAAATGGTACTGGCCCCGTAGGACCAGTAACATCGAGGATCTACTGGTCCTGCAAATTTTTCTTTAACATAAAAAGAAAAAACAGTGCATAAAATTCACAGACATCTTTTTAAATTTATTTTATCTTCATTTATTTCAAAACGTTTGGAATATTCGTGAGGGGAAACTTGCTAATAAGAATGCCCCTAAATGTATACTGGTCCTGTAAGACCAGTTGAAGTCTTTTTTTACTGGCCCAAAGCTGTTTTTGGTAATTTTTACTGGCCTGGGGCCATAGGACCACTGTTAGCGTCGAGCCCTGTATACACTACTACATCCTCACACATGTTTGATTAAGATTACATTGACCCATTTATGCCTGAAGGGTTAATTAGATCTGGTGCATATTGAAATATTTTGATGAAAATGCAATATTTTGAGAAATATTAACTGAAAGCTGTTGATCTTGCTGTGTTTAAGGAGAATTGCTAGTTAGTCACTGGTCAACATTTCTTTTGCAAATATTTCCTAAAAAATATCTTTATCTATAAGTGGCTGAAATAGGTTTCCTGACTTGCAAAGTATATTTTGAGATTGAAACTTTTGAAATTTGGAGTATCATTTTTGGCCGAAAATAACACACGGTATGTCAGAAATTTCCTCTTATAATTCCTGTACGTCATTTCTTTGGGTGATTTTCAGTTGTTTCTATGAATCTTCCAAGGACATTGGTGTCAATACCTTAATATTATTTGAAATCATGCTTTACCTAGCAAAGTATTTGAGGGAGCATTAATTTCAGTTCACAAATAACCCAGGTGTCATGCTAAGATGAGGTGAGAATGTCCCAATCCAAAATCTACAATGGCGAATATGCAACTAGCCCACCAGATAACTAGTGTTGACTAGTCCGACTAGTGTTATTTTTAACTCCTGCACTAGTATCAGTTGAAAATAATTTTACAAAATATTTGAAGGAGAGTTATCAGCAGTGCTTATATAAACATTTAAGATTTTATTAAAATCTCAGGCTCTTTTTGACCGCTCTAAGCGTGAATGATTTTAAGAATGATCACACTATATCTTTCTAATTTTTAATCTGATCTTGTCTTTGCACTTAGCCGGTCCATGCTTGAGTTCCTTTTGACATTGTTTCCTTTGTTTATGATACTTATGATAAAAGCTTAGGAATGAAGAACAGTTATGCAAAAGAAAAACCTTTTTAGGAAAGATGTTGGTAGTGTTAAGATACTTTATCAACGCCTTTCCTGAAAAGGTTTCACCAAGATTTTCAGGGTTTTCTTTTGGCTGCTCAGAGTGTGAATTGAAAAAAACCTTAGGCTGCTGGTGGCTAAAGTGGTCAATACAAAATGATTCAAAAAAGCTGAAAATGACTTAAACCATGGGATATGGGTACTCATCTGAGAGTACTCAGCAAGGGCTTTCCAATGAATACCAACATGACAGGGTTTAGATGGTTTTCAAAACATTTTTTTCCCATGAACGAAAGTAGCCTCAGTATGGAATTGTTTTAAGAAGAATTTCCTAAGGTTGGGAATTAGTTGCAATCTCATGATCGATAATCAGTTGCAGGAAACTGATCGATTAACGATCATAATCAGTTCTTAACACCTTTTCAGTAATATGGTATTTGAGGTCTAGCAGGTAAAACTAAGTGATAATCGATGACAATTGCTTGCTATTAACACCCACCCTAACTTTGTTTTGAAGTGCTTTTCTGATTATTATCGATTGCCAAATTTGTAATCGATAAATAAGTTATAAAAAAATGAGGCAACCAATCGATTATTGATTATAATCATGATCGGCCCAACACTACTATTTCCGTTTTGTTTTTTCAGACTTCATGGGGAGATGGAGTCTGCGTGTGACGACGCACTGGAGGAGATGTGCAGCGCCCTCCAGCAGGAGCTCCAGAAACTACAGCAGCTCCACTGGCAGCGACAGCTTCACAAACAGAAGCAGCAGCAGCGCTGGCACTAACACTGATTAACAACTCTGTACTATGGTTTTCCTTAGATGAAGAGAACATGGATTGGTCGCCACAGACTGCTACAGGAAACTGAAGGAGGAGCAGCAGCGCTGGGTGGCACTAGCGCCAGGCTGAGTGAATATCAGCTCTGTACTTCTGTATATTCTTAGTAATTTGGGACACTTTTTAACAATGACAATATTATGGGTTGAGGGTGGCCCATGTTTTCTGAAAATACTAGAGATTTCAACTCATTTATGTCTCTGGGAAACACAGCCAAAGCATAGTAATAGTGGCACAGACTTCCCTTAATGACGACCACCGATAGATCAAGGGTGGCCCAGATTTTCATCAAATTATTTTGCACAATGATTATAATGGCCTAACTTCTAAGGTAGTCTACCAACAAGTCTCGTTCAAATATTTTGAAAAACCATTCTGCTTTCCCAATTTATTGTCAAAATCTTTATACAGACACATTTCCAGACAAAAATTGTCAAGGTAGAGGTTTATTGATGGGTTAAACACCTAATCAGTATGAATCATTAAAAGGTGGTTAAATGAGTGGATACATTTATGTATTTATCTTCATGACAGCCAAAAAGCTAGTCAAAGGGACACTAGTTAATATGTTATTCTAAAATAGATGATTGATTGTGGTTTATTAATGACATTTTTTATTCTATCTGTATATTATAAGGTGGTTTTGTTATTTGACATTGGTGAGTTTGTAGGTCACAAGTTTGTATCGACAGACATATCATGGATTGAGTGATGTACAACAGAAGTTAATTATGGTATTACACAATTACGTTATGTATCTTGAAGAAGCGTGAAGGAGCTCAATATAGTGTGGGTAAAAACAAACTGAGGTCCTACAATACCTTTAAAATAGGTTTCGAGGCCTAACCCTATATTAAAGCGAATTTACCCAGAGGACAACCTAGGGCCCTAGCCCAATTTAGAGCTGGGGTTGCATCTCTGGCATTAGACACAGGCCACCATCAGGGTTTGTCAGTACAGAAAAGGCTTTGCTTTCACTTCAAGTCTCTTAATAGAGAAAATATTGAAGAAGAAAAACATATCATTCTTACCTGCCCTCTTTATAATGCACAGAGAGTGACTATACAAGACTAGAGGAGTCAATCCAAGGGTTCTCTTACTTACCAGAGGATCAGAAATTCAAAATATTACTAAGTAATGGTCACAATGTCAAACAATGTGCAAGCTCCTCAAGATTAGACAATCTGAATTGATGAAACCACAGGGCCATTGAATGTCTTATAAACTGTTCAAAGGATTTTTAACAATGTATTATTTGATTAACATATGATGTGTTGTAATAATTTGCTTAAATGTCTCTCATAACTCTTGTGGTCAGTATATTGAACATGCATATGTTTTTACCTGTCTGTATTATATGATGTGTTCTAAGAATTTGCTTTAATGTCTCTCATAACTCTTGTGGTCAGTATATTGAACATGCATATGTTTTTACCTGTCTGTATTATATGATGTGTTCTAATAATTTGCTTAAATGTCTCTCATAACTCTTATGGTCAGTATATTGAACATGCATATGTTTTTACTTGTCTGTATTATGTTTTTCCATATCAAGTGAAACTTTCAATAAAGATTATTATCATTATTATTATTATTATTATTATTATTATTATTATTATTATTATTATCATCATTATTATTATTATTATTATCTAGATTTGGGTTTATAGATTTCAAAACACATTTCTTCGTTTAATTATTTGTTTATTGCAATGCAAAGTTAATATCTTAAGTTAGTTCCAGCACAGATATATAGATTACATATTACAGGTCACTGGTTCCAGAGAATAATACATTTGCTTCATTGACTAAATATATGGCTACAGAGATTTGCTTCATCCATCCTACTATATGATTATATTATGACAGAATTATAGCTAATTGAAATCACTTCGAAGTATTATCTGTATTTTAAGTGTTTTATTGAATATATTTAAAGTGTGGTTTCTTTACTCTGTAGAACTAGGTGGATCCAGACAGGTTACAGCTTAAACCACTGAGCTACCAGGGCTTGCATGAGTCATAGTTTTTAAGCAATAAGTCATAAGAAAAACAATTATTATCAAAGCCAAATCAATGGAAGGATGCAATTAAATATAAGATGATGAGTAGATTTTTTCAAACAGATATACCATTTATAAATAAGATATTAAACCAGTTGTACTGTATGGGGACAAAGTAGCTCAGTTGGTTAGGTGTCAGACTAGTAATCAGAGGGTCGCTGGTTCGATTCCCGGCCACTCCGGGCACTTTGGTCGTTCTTGGGCAAAACAGTTTATTCCATATTGCTTCAGTCTACCCAGCTGCAAAATGGGTACCTAGCATAAATAAGGCAGTGCTTAGAGTGTGTGCGCTATATGCTGCCAGTTGCTCTGGAATATCCCCCGGGGGATTGAAATGGTTTCTGTATGTACAGTGCCTGCTAGGGGAGGAGGGTCGTGTGAGCACTTCGGTGGATACAAGACTATAAACCGAATACCTTTACCTTCACCTTTACTGTAAAGAAAGGGGGCTGTGTCCGTTTAAGAGAACACTCATAATTAATAATTTCTACTCAAAACTTTTCATATGGTAATATTCATAATTTTGAAATTTAAGTACGACATAGCGTATGTTGTTTGCATTTATCCTAGTTTGGTTCATCGTGGTGAAAGATATTCTCCATGAATTTTGGTCATTCGTTATCATTTACAATTTCTAGAGCTAAGAGTATTATTGAGGGTAGGGTTGTGGAGGAAACACACAAATAAGCCTCTTTGTACTTGAATATTTTATAGCTGCTCATGAATATTAATTGACGAAATGTCCGCACTTATCATTTGTCGACCATGATTGGGCCACATTTTCGAAGATTATTTACCGTGCCTTTACCATGATATAAAAAATCAATTGCAAGAAGGCAGTCATATAATATTCTTATCTTTGCAATAAGTAGTTGATAATTGTTCTTACGGTATGTAATATATTTGGGAAAAATGTTAGAGCTAGTGCTTCATCTTGGTTCAAGGCTGAAACTACAACGACTGGAGAAGATTCCGCAGGGAACCACAGACCTGAAAATGTGTCTCTAATATAGAGGGTAATAAAAACCTAAAATTTCTAAA
>OZ012694.1:7001749-7004033 GCA_963942565.1 Maea johnstoni
TGTTGACCTCACAGATGCGTAGGATATACGTCCCTTGGAGCTGAAACCTTTTGGCGGTGTCATCCTGTAGTATCGTCACTACGTACTGACCAACTGAAAGAGAAAAGAAAAAGTTGTCAGAATCAGGTAATGGTGGGACGAGTAATCGGAAGTTCGAGCTTTCGGTCGCTGGGGCCTCCGATCCGAGCGCTCGAGTCCAAAAATTGATCGCTCAGAAATTACAAGCTGATGACATTTTAATAGCAACACATGCTTCCGATGCATGCGTGGCCTAGCAACGGTCAAAACTCCCCAATATGCACCAGATTACCTGAAATAAAATGTGTTTTCTTAAGTCTCCGTGTCAGATGCGTATTACGCCATTTTCTGGTGCACGAATTCTCAATGCGCGGTACACCTTATGTGTGCCTGTCATGTGCCGGCGTATGCAGAGGCGCAATTTTGTTTTAATTCATTCGCCTTAAGATCTTGTCAATGTGGCCGTAAAACTCAATATTGACTCGAGTTTTGGTACCTAGATTTGCTGAGCGCTCGGGTTCATTTTTTGGGGCCGAGTCCCAGCACTAGAATCAGGGGTGTCCAACTGTCGCATGCGACAGAGACCTCAAAACATGCAACAAGAAAAAACCTTTGATCGCTGTTTAACCCATTCACACTCAGAGATCCTCTAGAAAGTATTGTCTGCTACTTTCATACTTTTCAAAATAACTTTGGAATAAAGCATAAGTTCACAAAATATTTGAAGGAGAGTTGTTGTTTGAATTCTCTCTAACATTTTACCTTCAATTATTTTCCAAAAAAATGCTTATGTTAGAAAAATATTTACAAAATTGTCAGGCCTGTTTTGGCCGCTCTGAGCATTAATGGGTTAAACATGGAAAATTTGGGCAGCATCACCAAATGAGTCCATAAGATGTTTTATGTGCATTTCAAAGTACAGATTACATTTAGGAAACGCATCAACTCTATTCATCAATACAGGCAACTCTGCTTATTCCGGACATGTGTAATCCGGATTTACGTCTAAACCGGACAGATTGGAAGGTCCCGGTCCCTTCCCATACATATAATTCCTATACGCATAATCCGGATTTTGCCTAATCCGGACAGAAATTTAGGGTCCACATCAGTCCGGATTAAGCAGAGTTGCCTGTACCACCTATCAATTGACTTTCCTCCAAATATTTTGTAAAATCATTCTCAATTCTAGAGTTATTTTTCTAAATTTTCATAGATACAGACGTCTTTATCTCTTTAAGCATGAATGGCAATATCGGGCTATCAGGCAAGGACAGATGCTAACCTGTTAATGCTCACAACAGCTAAACAGGGCCTGACAGTTTTGATGAATTTATGCAGGCAGAAGCAAACTTGGGAAAATATTTGAAAGAGATGTGTTAATCAGAACATCAACATTAGCAACAACTTTCCTTTAAATATTTTGTAAAATCATTCTTAATTCCTAAGTTATTGTCTAAAATTTCAAAGATCCAGACGTCAATTTCTAGAGGATCTCTTAATGAGTAAAAGCCTAGATAAATGGCAAAGACAACTTGGAAATCAGTCGGTAACAGTTTCCAAATACTAACTCCCAGATGTTGACTCATAGGCAAGATTTTCATTGAGGTTCCAAATACTTATTGTCAGATGTTGACTCACAGATTAGATTTTCATTGAAGTTCCAAATACTTACTGTCAGATGTTGACTCATAGATAAGATTTTCATTGAGCTGCACATAGTCCTCATCCTGAGTACTCTCTAAGCCACCAACCGTAGCCATGGCTGACTCAGTGACATTCATGTACACCTCTTCCGAAGAATCCACGACAGACTTCATTTGGTACCACCAATCAAAATTCTCCCTCTCAGTTTCTGCAGAGAATATGTGCTCCGTAGTTCCTTGGATAAGCCTGATTATATATTCGCGGTTTTCGATTCCTATATCTTGCTGAAGGATGTTGTCATTGTGCAGATAGAGTAATTTCCGTCCATCCGATAGTTCTCGATTGTCAAGATAGATATCTAGAGTTGGAGGTGAGTCTTTCCTAATGACGAACCACCTTTCCTGCCAAGCTCTCTGAAAACATACAATGAACGAATGAATGAATTAGTGTTTAAAGGCACATTGACACACAGAGGTCATTTAGTGCCATAAAATGTCATCAAAAAGTGGTCCTTTTGGACAACAATGAACAGAACAATGACAAAGCATAGTTAGTCTAGGTGAAAGAAGCAAAAGAGGTAGAGTAAGAGCAGAGCCTTCAGATCCAAAGAGGACCAAGG
>OZ012694.1:7004233-7064233 GCA_963942565.1 Maea johnstoni
CACATCCCCCTTCTTTTATAAGGCCAGCAGGGTGCCAACCTAATAAGATATGAAATTTTTTTTTTTAGAAATACCTACAGATATACCGGCCATTATATCTTACGAATAAGTGTATGTGCACATAGCAAGTTACAGTAGCTTAAAATATTGTGTTAACAAGTTAGAGAATTGTTATACAAAATTGGTACATTGTTACTGCTTAACTGGGCTATTAAGCAACCGAAATATTCACAGAATGTCCTGCTGGCCAGATACTACTGATAACATCTCACAAATGCATACAGAATTACCGGGTACTAAAACAAAAATATTAGTTTCTTAAAATGAGGACACAAACCAGTAATTTTTCCTGCAAAATTTACTCTGATCACAGAATCTGAGCTTTAGAGCCAATTCCTAATGACTCTTACCGACTGAACTACACTCGCGGCAGATATGAAATGAAAGTTAGCAAACCAGGAAGTAAATGAGTGAAATCAATTGGTGCTATTTTAACCAAAATTTCCTTGATACATTTCGAAAAATAAGTGTGGGATGATTTGGCAGAAAAGGTCTAGTAAGATTATAGGTGTTAACCCTTTTGCTGCTGGTGGCTAATTTTGCCAACACTAAATGATGCAAAAAAGTTGAAAAATGACTGAGTACTCAGAAAGAACTATCTAATGAGTACCAACATGACAAGGTTCAGATGGTTTTTGATAATGTTTGTGTCCTTGTGCTTCAGATGAAAGTAGCCTCAGCATTATAAGGGTTAAAGGACAATTCCACCATGTATAAAACAGAGGCCCAAATAGTTTCTTATGGTATTCTCTACTTAAACCCAAGTTCCCACCAGTGCTAACCTTCATACAAGAAGTATATTGCTGTTCAAACAGCTCCTAATAGACATAAAATAGAAGCACTGGGGGTGGCCATCTTAGCCAGTTAATAGCCTCTAAGCAGGAACCTGTTGGTGCAACTATTAGTCATTAGCAGTAAGGTGCAATGGCTGCATGTCATCAAAAAGCCAAGAAAAAAGTCAGTAGTCAGCCTAAGATCTTAGCCTCTTACACAGAAGGCTATCTGGGCATCATTTGGACAAAAAAATACACACCTAAGAAGAGTCATTGACTTTGTTTGATGACAAAGCAATATCTTAATTAATTAATCTGAAATTGAAAGTTGTTGAGTCAATGTAAATCCCATTCGCGATTAGGAGTTCTCGAGAAACTGCAGTGTGGATCTTCAATATTTTTGACAATGAATTGTTAATTGGGATTATTTTAGATAATATTTGAAGTAGAGCTGTTGGTAGAATTTTGATTAACATTTTTCCATCACATATTTTCTACTCAGCTTTTGCCATTAAGATTTCACCAAAATTGTAAGGCTGCTTTTTGCCATCATTTATTGGCTGTGTGGTCTAAGGCATTGCCACAGATTGCTAGATATCTCTCAACACTGTCTGGTTTCGGATCCCAGACGGGGCATGTGAGAAAGTTGGTGTTAGGCAGTGGTTTTCACCGTGTCCTCCACCAGTTACAACTGGCTAGTCACGACGTAGCCGCAATATGGCAAAAGAAGTGATTGGGCCTAGAAAAAAAATAGTTTGTTTCCTGTAACGGTCCGAAAAAAAATAGGGTAGGTAGGACGGTAAAATCTATTTTTTTCATTATTTCTTTGCTCCAAAATGTGTGTTTTATGCATGTTTTATGTTGATTGGGAGTTTGAAGGGCAGAAAAAAACTTTAGGGTAGGGATTTTTCTGATTAAAAACTTGTTAGGGTAGAGTTACAGGAAACAAACAACTTTTTTTAGGCCTTAAAAAAGTAATTCCATACCCTTGGCCAGTGTAAGCAATAACGAGTGAACTATCAACCATAGCAAACATAAAACATAACAATACCAAAAAGAAGTGAACCTTGTGCCTCAATTACTGGACATACAGGATACCAGTTGTTGGCACTCGTCCCAGCCTGAGTTCCTGAATGGCACCTACTAACAGAGTGTGGGACGTTGCTCACCCCTGAACAAGGCCTGCAGTTACCGGACACACTGGATACCAGTTGTTTGCAATAATCCAATCATGAGTTTCAGAATGACGGCTACTAACTTAGTGTGGGAAGTCGCTCACCACTGCACAGGGGCTGGAGTTTAAGTCTGTGGCGTAAGGGAGAGTTGCAAGTGACTTACGGTAGTTGGTTAGTTGGCTAGGCTTAATTGTTGGTTACCCTAGGTTCCATCAATGGCTAGTAATGGTAATTTTTACATTGCAGAGGAGTGACCAAAACACTGATTATCTTATATCTTCACAGTAACAAACCCTCCTAGGTAAGCTAGGAATTTCTGACATTTCAGGGACAACTATTCAGCTTTAGACCCCCCCCCCCCTGCAATGCTGATATCTAATTATACCCTGCAGAGCTGCTGACACTGGTTGATTGATTCTTTAATTACAATAAGAAATGCACAAAAGAGATGATGTTAATTAGTGATAGAGAAAGACGCAAAAAATGCATGACATGAGCAAAAAATTAAGGGTTTAGATTTTAGTGAATTGGTTGAGGAAGCATGTTGAGATCTCTTTCTAATTATAACAGGAAAATACAAAAATGGTAGCTCAATATGAGGTGCAGTGTTGTTCTATTTCAGAACACTTTATTTAAGAAATATATGCATGTTTTTTTATGGCAAATGCTACTTTCAGCAGTTGTGTGCCAATACCACTTAAACAATTCATCAGTGCTTTTCCTCTTAGGATATTCAAAATACTGTGATCTACCATAAGTTCTCAGTAATTAGGGACACTTTTTAACAATGACGGTTTTTATGTATTGTGGGTGGCCCATGTTTTCTGAAAATATAGACATAGCAGAGTAATAGTGACACAGATTCCCTTAATGATGACAAGCATTATAGATCATGCAAGGGTGGCCCAGATTTTCCTTACTTTGCACAATAATTGTGTTGGCCCAAATTCTTAAGGTGGTCTAAATTTCCGAGAATTTATGGTAGAAACAGAATGCTGAAAAACTCATCTAGTAAGTGGGACATGCACAAGGAAGTACCATGCTAGACAGTATACAGTAGTTGTTGGTATTTATGCTGCCCTGATAGCTACACAGGGTCAAACCACACGGAAGTGGGATTTCCCTGTCTCTCTAATCAAATCGTTAGGGGTGGTGGGTTTACATTTCAGCCCCACGGAAGGCCAATTATCAGTATGTGTCCTTCCCAGGCACAAAATCACTAAAAATCACCAGTCTGTACTGGTGGACTGGCGAGAAAAAGTAGACCTCTGATAGATGATTTTAAGAAATATTTTTAATGATTAATGGTAGACTCATAGTTTAGCTGTTCATGTTTTTCGTTCGGAATACTGTGTTTTTGATACAAAATGCCATAAAAAGATTTAGGGTAGGGCCAAAGAAATAGGGTAGGTGGTGTTACAGGAAACAAACAATTATTTTGTAGGCCTCATTCTGCCGTCTCTAAATTATGATTTGCCTTTTTCGATTACTCTATCATTAATCGCTCACTAGAGTAATGATAAAGTTTCAAAAATCAGATAACTCATCCTCAAATATTTATCAAATGCAGCATGATAAGGAAGACTTACCAAAAAACTTGTAAATAAACATTTAATGTTTTTTCTTATAAAATGGCCATCTAAAACCCATTCCTACCAGTGATGGCCAGAAAAAGACTTAACTATTTTATTTTTAGATAATCAACTATTTTGGTGATCAAATCTTTCTAATAAATCAATCTCTTAACACTATTCAATCAACCCTTCTGCTGCTGGTGGCTAAATTGGCCAATACAAAGATACGGTCAAAACACGAAAAATGAGTGAAAGCCTAGCACATGAGTACTCATCTGAGAGAACTCACTGAGAGCTATCCAATGAATACCAACGTGACAGGGTTTAGATGGTTTTCAAAAGTCTTAGTGTCCATGTGCTTAGGACAAAATTAGCCTTAGCATTGGAAGGGTTAAAGAAGAAATCAATCAGAACTTAACTAACAACTCTGATAGTCTGATTCATAAATTGGCATACTCGATCATGCAGGATTCAACGTTGTCAAAAAAAACACCAAAACCATCCTTGTGTACCATTCCGAAAGGACTAGTCAGCATGCATAGGTTAACCCATTCCTGCCTGTAGTACCCTATAACATCTATTTTAGTGCTAGGATGATTAATCTGTATACACTGTAATTGATTTAATGATTGTTTGCCAAGATTTCTGATTGATCAATCATTAAAACAAAAGATCGATCATTTTTGATTATGTTACCTGTTCACACGGTCAAGGTTTCCATTCAAAAGGGGCCTTATTTACCAGGAAAACCATGCATAAAAGTAAAGGATTATTGTAATAAACATGACTATGAGTTCCTGAGCATATATCATTCAAACTTTAAGGGTAATCAGCCATATATCGGACACTGGCAAGAAGGCATATTAACATTAGTAATAATCAATTATATAATCGATCAAAAATTAATCAAGCTGAAATTTTCCAATAATTCCCAACACTAATCTATTTGGCAACATAATGGTGCACAGAGCACTTCTTTTTTCAAATATTTGAAGGCAAAATACTTAGCAGTTACCAACTCATAATTCTCTAACAAAGAGAAACATTTTGTTAATTTATCAAAAACTTTTTTCAAATGTATCTTAGGTCTAGATAGGTTTTGTTGAAGAGACCTGGTATAAATGAGTTAATGTCAATATAGGGGTGATTGACAATGGGTGATTGACAATAGTGAGAGCATCACACACTTGCCACACTCTGAATGATTAACACAGGCAGCCATCTTGTTTTTGGGATGCTTTTTTAGGTGCAATATGATACAAGTGAATCATCAGACAGAGACGAGGAAACTAGGGCAAAAAAGGCCTTTTTCCTGTACATATATCTCGCACATGAAAGATTCAAATTGATTTCACCAAATGAATATTACATCACATTCAAAGTAGACATTATAATCTCTTTTTATTTAAATAAATTAGAATATTGAACCAGGAGGTGCCGTTTATATTTGATTTATGAATATTTTACTCTCTACCCCAAAAATATTACACCCAAAATTTCAATATCCTTATGACTTAATAACAAAAAGAAAACTAATCCATGATATGACTGGATATAATAAGATGGATTTTGGTTCATTGTAAGTGAAATGACAAGCAAGAAGTTTACTTTTATCTGTACATTTTTGTGCAAATGATTTTGAAATTCTATATGAATTAAACCTAAATCTGTTTAAAGCTTAGTAGATTCTGAAAGTCCTTCAATAATGGACAATTAACTATTCATGATCAGATAAGTGGATTACAATGGTTTGTTTGTCAAACTTGTAAGTCAGTTTCAAAAGTATTTTTAAATAATAAAAATGGCATCCTGGACCATTCATGTATTCAAGGATTAGTTGTGACAACTTATTTATTAATTGATTATATTGAATAATTGATAATATTCAATCAGAGATGAAGTTGACAAATATAGCTGATCCAGCTCATAGATATATAAAAAAATCCCAGATATCAGGTTTTATCCATTTTTCTATTGAATGGGTTTTTGAAAGCTTTCTGTATGGTGCTGAATTTCTTATAAGGCAATCAGATAGATGAAAAAAACTTCTCTGATAGCGAAATTTGTTTCTAACTTCATAAGGTCGAATATTTTTTCAGTACAGTAACTCTTTCATTTCTTAAGTTCTCCTTAATAAATTGTCTAAATGTTAAGATACTTTTTGAATTTTGAAGATGAAATAAAAATACAATATAATTTAAATAAAGTTGCAAAACATTCCAAGAAGAGTTGAAGGACTTCCGATTATCAATTCTACATCAAACATTTTCCATAATATGCATTGATCAAAAAGATAGCAAACTGGGGTCCATTAGGTATGATTGGTTAATCATTCTAGGATCTACATTCTAACAAAGGAACGGGGGAGGGTAAAACATTGGTTAGGTTTCGGTGCATGCACAAAAAAATTGAAACCAATCCTTACACTTCATTCCACTTGGTATGTTCCTTTGTCATCATTTTCTACACTAAAATATAAAGAAATAAAGGAAAACATGTCAAGTTCTTAGCACTATTTAATAAGGGTGAAATTACAGCAAACTGCCCATCAATTGAAACTTTTGTTATTCAGTTTGATTTAGTACTCTTCTTTGTCAGTTTATCTTAAGTGCTAGTACAGGTGAACTTGGATATGACGGACCACTGTATGACAGATTTTTGCATATGACGGACGATATGCTTGGTCCCAGTCCGATGCATACCCAGTATTCGTCATATGTATACGACGGATTTAGCATATGACGGACCAATTTTCCTGGTCCCATTGAGTCCGTCATATCCAAGTTCACCTGTACATTGCTTATGCACTTAATCGAGGTGAGAATTAATCTGTCAGATTTTGATAATCTATTGAGTGTTTATGGTGTACTGTTATGGTATTTCAGGGTCCTCCAAGTGATATTGAATATTGATTACTGAGTAGAAATTGAATGCCCTGGGGCTGGGGAGAGAAAATATATGTACGGCTCTCAAGGGTTGCTGACCCAGCAGCTTGAGTAATTGTCATACAATAGTATAAAACATTGGCAGAAAAAAAACACTCGAAGAAGAATCTTTTAGTTTACTCAAAATTTCCTCTAATGCTGGTCTCAATCTCAACAGTTGTGTCTGTTAAAAGCAAGGTACCTAAAATATAAAGGCCAACTTTCATTATCAGTTAAAATAAAACTTGAAATGATTGTGGTCATTTGAATCATAAATGTTGAAATTGTCTTTCAAAGTTGACCAAGTATGTGAGGTGTACATGAAAAAGAAGAGGAAGAAGGTATCAAGAAATATTTTTAAAAGCATATTAGTGTAGTAATAAGGGGCTAGAATTAGAATCGAAGCCGTTTTACTCCGCAAAGCATACTAAAATCTTAGGATTTTTAGTTGTGGAGCATGCTTTGCACCGCCGACCTGAGAGAGAATACAGTGAATGAATGAATACAGGCGATTACGCCCCATGTGCGATTACGCCCCCATCGATTACGCCTCACTTTTCAAGTGCTGCTGTGAGCGGCGGCTTGCTGGTTAACTGTGAAGTGAAGTGCTCTCTCTGTGAATTGCACCTCAGGGGGCCCGACAAGCCGTAAATCAAACGTGTTCTTCCTCTTGTGTCCGCTTGTCCGATGAGTGAAGCCATACAATTATCTGAAATCTTATTTTCAAAACTTTATTAAATTATCTGAAATCTCATTTTCAAAACTTTATTAAACTGTACTTTGTGTGCCAACATAGCATGTAGCGTGTCACACAAGCGAACTGTCCGTTCAATTCTGATATTATAAGTGTACCAGAATTGTTGATTCCAGCAATTCTGGGACGTAACAGAATTGTCCGAGAATTATTTACCTGCAGGCTAAATGGTGCCGTTGGTCTCAGACTTCGTCGTAATTTATCGAGTAGTTCCAGAAGAAATGAATATTAGCGGCAAAGTACTTAACTTACAGCGTCATTCAGCAAGCAATAGGAAAATAATTCACGGACAATTCTGGTACATCCCAGAATTGTAGTAACAATTCTGGAAGAAAACGTGTACCAGAATTGTATAGTTGGACAATTCTGGTATGTACCGGAATTGCACAATTCTGGTATGTACTAGAATTGCTACATGTGATAAACAATTCTGGTACATACCAGAATTGCACAATCCTGGAACGTACCAGAATTGAGGTCACAAAGTACAACATGACCAAAGGAAGAAGAAAAGAAGAAGAAATACACTACTGTGAAAAGTAAAAGTGAGGCGTAATCGATGGGGGCGTAATCGCATATGGGGCTTAATCGCCTGACACCGTATGAATGGAGAAAAAGTGATGATAAATAAAATTCCAAATTCAGCTTGATAAATACAAGATTGAAGAAACATTGGAGCATGTCAATAATTTTTGTTCATGTTACACATGGTTATCTGTAGCATTTGACATCCATAACCCAATGCTTCTAATCATTTGACATATTCTACCCTCCCTGTCTCTGAAACCAGGATGGCAGGATCATAACATAATGATTAAACATTACAAATTACATGCCACTTGTGTTTCAACTATGTGGTCATTTCCAGGTTGAAAACCCGACTGTCAACTCACCCCATCTATTCCACGCAAAAGCATCGAAAGATATCCTCTTTTTACCACACCTTCCATCTCATGACATAAACTTTAACAACTATTTTCAGGTTGTAAGAAAGTTCCTTGTTAACTTCCGCATGAACCTAAAAGTTACAAACACGGAAGTAAGTTTGTGGAATCGCAAAGGATCATGGGTACTGAAAATACTTATTATTTTTTTATTATTCTGATGATACCCTGTTTTTGACACTTTTTTCGCAAAATTGGTCATCACAAATTATTTTCATCAAGATTTCCGGATAATTACTTTAGAAAATTGTGTAGTTTTGTCTCCTGCCTGTACGAGACTTCAGCTAAAGGTGAAGGTCATTGTGCGTTGTTTTGATGTCCACATTTCTACCACCGGTTTCCATATCTTTGTTTACTGCACTACACCTACAGATCTTAAGTTTCTTTCTTAAAATCAAGCAGACTGAACACTGACTGTGAACACTTCCGAGAGAAATGAGTTCCAGCTCTTCAAAACGAGCTGGAGATGCAGAAAAGTCGAAGTATTCAAAAGTAAGTCCAAACCTGAGAGAAGTAGACAGGGAGTGGGCACATGGTCATGAACCATCAAAATGATCAAATATCGCTGCCTCTCACTATCTGACCTCGATAGGATAACATCCCCCAGCCAGCCAGTCAGCCAGCAGTGCACAGATCACGTGACCAATACAACCCCAGGCTACAGCGCGTAACCTGAGGCGCAGATGCCGTAGAGGCTAGCATGCAGTACCTATGGGGTTGCGGATCAAGGGGATGTATTTCTCTGGTCCAAACACACCATGTCCATGATCATCATCCCATCATGTGACATGTCTTCTCAGTTTCAGCCTTGATGAATATAAAAGAATGGATATTCATGTAGCGAGAGACCAATTACTATATGAGCTAAAGTGAAGGCCTGGATGCCAGGGGTCTTGAATCTGGCCTGAGTGTGACGTCACTAGGAGATAAAGACCAATGAATGAGAGCTCTTGTATCGTTTACATTAGAGAGAAACTTGCGCACCAACATGCGCAGACTGCAACGTTTGGGCTATCAGTTTCAAGACGTAAACACCAGTATCAAAGTGCCCTTTTCAATTTAGTTCTGTGTTGGTGTTCAAAATGAGCTTAGTGTGTTAAACACATGTATGTGAAGGGAATTTTTAAATTTCTAAATCACTCAAATGAGTCTGTAATTAATGCAGCCCATTTTGCCCATATCCCATTATGCCCCAAGCCCCCAGCCCACACTTCGCCCGCTACCACTCCATCTGCTGTCGCTGTGTCTTAGCCAGGATTTAGAAGCTGGGTGCCTAAGATTGGCAGTTGTGAAATTTTTGGGCGTCCAAATCTTTAAGGGGGATCACAAAATACTCATATTTCAAACATAAACATCTATAAATTCATCAAAATAAGGCATTTTATCATTAAAAAATGTCATGGGAATTAAATGGAGATGAAGAAATTCAACTGTAAGTTTGAGATTGAGATTTTTTAGAAATTCCACACTAAAAGATTTGGGTGTCCTGAGGGGTTCTTTTTAAGGGTTTGGGTGTCCAAAACGGCACCCAGACGCCCTGCTGGCTAAGACCATGTGCTGGCGGTTGCCATGCAGGCACTAAGGATCCATCCTGCTTTCGCATTGATACCCAAAACAAATTTGTATCTTAGTGCACCGAGCGCAAGCAATCATTCAAAAAACGTGTGTACATGTATATGTGACTCACTCAATATGTATGACGTTCAAGGTTTATGGACGAGTGAAGTTGGTGACAACCTGATGTTTGCCCTTTCATCCCATTTTGGTGCATTACACAGGTGTAAGCTTTTCAGGGAATTCTGGGGACGAGCGCCATCTATCTGCGCCCTTGTGAACTAGATGCATAAGTGCCTCCTATGGTGCTGCGCTCGCTTTCTGGCAATTAACCGATACAAGCCTGGAGGTTTGCTTGTAGAGTATCGTCTGGACCTGTCATGCTTATGAGAATAACTTTTGAATGAAGCATTACTTTTCAAACAACTTGAAGGAAAGTTGTAGATAAAGTTTTAATGGGCAACCCTCCTTCAAATATTTTCCAATTATTGATTTTGTTAGAGAGTTATCACCAAAATGGTGAGGCAGTTTTGGCTGCCACAGGCATGAATGGGTTAAATGACCCTGAAAATACATGCAAGTCCTGTTATTCTGTTAATGTAAGTTTTTTGAACAAAAACCATTAAGTTTGATACACATAACAAAACTGCAAGGAAATAGTTAGCTGAAATGAGTCTCTTGCCTGCTACTTTTACCTGTTAAGTGATGTAATTCTTTGATTCCAGAGATACAGAAGAGAAGAAAGTCCTAAAAGTGGGTCAGAGGAGGATGATTATGTTCCTTATGTGCCAGTGAGGGACAGGAAAATACAACAGGTATGGTGGCTTTATCTTTTCATCTGATTTTCACAGGGATAGAAAGATATCTAAGTAATGTCCTAAAATCCACATTAAACTGAATTTTTCAAAATTAATTGCTTGAAATTGACATTTCTACTTCTAGTAAGTCCTAACTTCCACATTGAACTGAAATTTTCAAAATTAATTGCTTGAAATTGGCATTTCTATTTTCTAATTCTAAAAATTCATTACAAAAAGAATTGGGTGTCCTATTGTGGGATTTACTGAGGGTTTGAGTGTCCAAATGACACCCAGTGACTGACAGATGACAAGATTTTCCTTAACAATAGAATTTACTGGTAAGGACAGTACCAGCCATGGACCATTTAAATTGATTAAAACAGGTGTTTATTTTTAATTCTTTATAAAGTTTGATGTATATAAAGTTATAAACTAAAAACTGTGGAATATGCTACGCGTCAGGAGCACCACTTTTATAAGCTGAACTTATAACCATGATCAATTAGAATACAGGTTTCACTTCCATGCATGATTGAGAGCAGTACTATTTATCGATTTGTTAATTAGAACTTTTAAAATGCCCCGTGTTGTAATTTAAATGAATTTGGACAAGTGCGAGCAGGGTTGATCAATATATATCAGCGTAAGGTGTGGAGAGTCTGATCAAGCATCATGAATATCAGATGCAGCTAGCCCAGTCAGACTAGTTGTTGTTATTGTCAGACCATTATGCAGGGTTAGACTATCCCAGGGGCATATGCCCCTAGATTTTGTTGTGGGCCCCTAGAATTTTCAGGCTAGGGGCCCAAAATAGTATTTGTAATCACCAGAAATCCTGTTTTTGACCACTTATTTTTACCAAAAGACCTTTTCGGGCCCCTAGCCTGAAAACTAAGTGTCAGACCCTGTTATGATCTACAGATTAAGAAGTTAGGGAGCAAGTTGAGTTAGTTGGGAAGCCTGCTTAACTGATTTAATAGTAGAACTACTTTACTCTGGTGTCAATAAACTAAATCCAGATATTGTAAATTAAAAAGTTTAAGAGCAAGTTGATTAAGGTGTGCAGCCTTATTAATTGATTTACAAGTAGAACTATTTTACTACATTGTCAAATCCTGATGTTCTAAATCTATTGTAGATCAAGAAGTATGAGAGTAAGTTGAGTAAGGTGGGTAGCCTGATCAAGGGCGCCCAGGATGACAAGCGGGGCGACAGTGAAGGCGGGGATGAGGAGGAGAACGAGGGACCAAACGCACACGTCAGTTTACTGGATCAGCACAGCGAACTCAAAAAGAAAGCCGAGGGTAAGTGCAGGTCCAATTTAAATATACAATTAAGAACAAACTACATATTTTTGAGAAAAACTGGTCTTTATTACTGGAATTTTACATGGACTGAAATTCACATTCACATTCCTAGTCACCTACATATCTCTGCAGCGTATCTCCCAATTCCATTGTATTCTCTTTTTTCTCTTAATAATTAACAATGATTGTAACATACCCGTTTGTATTACTGTTCATAATGTATTACATTCCAATAATAACATAACATTGTATCGTATCTGTTTGACACATGTGCAAGAACGGAAAAAAAATGATTTAAAAATAAAAAGTACAGGTCCTTAACAAGCAGGGTGCCAAGCCTTTAGTTGGAAACCTACAGCCTTGAAAACATTCAATGGCAATTTTGTCAGTGGTTCTTTTTAACTGACAGATTCATATCTACCACTATCATACCAATGATACCATAACAGCTAGAGTAACAGCCAACAGGGTGTCGGACCTTTAGTTGGACAAAATAAGCCTAGAAAAACCACTCACTTTAGCTCTTGAAAAATATATCACATGATGACATGGCCATGACAATGTGGTGTGAGGGTGTCATTTTAACTTATAAATTCTTACCTTTTACATACCATAACAGGATGACTGCCAACAGTGTGTCAGACCTTCGTTTAGATGCCCAAAACCTTGAGAACAACTCATGTTGACATACAAGAGCAATTATATGTTTTGTTCTTATAACAAAAGGTATTCATTGAATGCAGTTCTTATGTTCAAGCTTAGTCTTGATCTTAATATTTGATAATCTAGAGATACAGCCGTAACTTTTCGATTGTATAGAGTTATTTACCATAATTAGAACCATACTCGTTGTGACATGATGTACATTCTTGTTAACTGGCTTGTCATTGTCACCAGCTGCACTGATGAGGTATTGAAGCATTGTATAATATTTTGTTTTCTTCCTATTTTCCAGCTCGAATAGAGACGGCCAGGGAGAAGCAACTGAAGGAGGAGGAAAAGATTTTGGAAAGTGTGGCGGAGAAAAAGGGTAAACTTTAAACTATATGTTTTAAATCATCTTAAATCAAAACTTAAAACATCTTAAATCAGAAAGTTGCTAGGGACTGATTTTAAGTGATTTTAAGGCAATCGCTTGGTTTGTGATTAAACTTCCCATTTGAAAAAAACATGTAGATGTTTAAGCTAGATATTGCCTTTCTAATTTAGCTCCTGTATCAGCAAGTAAAATATCATCAAATAGACGTATCTTATCTTTGCAGATCTTACATTTCTGTATCTCTTCTTGTAATGACTGGTTAGTCCTTCAATTGGCATGCCTTATTTTTTCAATTGAAAATATGTGAAGGAGACTTCAAATTCAATTAAATTTATGCTGAAGTGAAGCCCTTTGATATTCTGCTTCTGTTCTGTACGTTTTGTAGGGTAAATACTAGATGTTTTGTTCATTTCTTATAGCTTTAATGGGTGTTGCTGAGTTGGCGTTGGGAATCCAGTATCAGGAACCCATAAAGACAGGGTAAGTGTATTGTAGACTCAATAACTTTCTATATGAGGCAGGGCTTAAGCCAGGATCTTGAAAATGTCTGTGTGAAATAGCAATCACAAAATTTCTGCCTGCCAAGATTTAGATACTCAGCTATTCCAAATCCTCAATACAAACTAAATTTACTGGTAATAGCCTTGTTAAACAAAGTGGGAAATTGCTTGGAGGGTGGTTGGTTAGGAAAAGATTTAGTTACTGTAAAGTTCGAAATATTGGCGTGCTTAAATTTAGCGAATTGATCCATTTTTCCATATTAGCGAATCGTAATATTAGCGTGTGACCCATCTCTTGCGCATTTACAAATAACTGAATGGCGAATAATGCACGGAAGCTTCATATTTGGTATACTTTTTAAAATCGTACAATGAAACAGAACGGAACTTAAAAAACATGCAGAGTGATTATGTGATTAGTAGCAGCGATACTAGTCATGTAGCAATCCAGTCGAAGACGGTATCGCCGCCATTGTAGATTGCTGGTGCAAAAGGCCTCCAATCACAGAAACGCGCCTGGAGGCCTGTGCAAAATGAAAAATCGTTGAAAAATGGAACAAATATAAACGGATCGTAATATTAGCGATTCTGACCCACTCGCTAATGTCGCCAATAATAGTTCCACGCCAATATTTCGAACTTTACAGTATTACCAAAAAAAATCATAAATGAATATTCTTCATGGAAATTGTTGCCTGTGTGAGGAGTTTTTCAGGAAACTGCCTGTCCAAAGGCTAAGTCTCTGATTTAAGCCTACCATAGAGCAAGCGATTATTACACACTGCATTTTTATCTGGTAATTGTATACCATTGAGTGTTTAAGTCTACTCTCATTTAGTTATTTAATTGCAAGCATGGAGGGCAAGAAAGAGGTCTATCTGGTTGAGTTGGATTAATCTGAGTACCACTCTTGGGCCGTGGCGCCATCTATTTTGATGCAATCATATAGATGTTTAAATAAAAGATACAGATTCAATTACGGAAAAGCATGATCATGTGATTATTCCTTAGACTAGAAGCTAGCCTATAACTGAGACTAATGCTTTAATACACATCACAACAGCTACTTTATATTGTGTTAATATTACGGCAGTTTAATTAATGCATACTTTGCAAATCTCTGGGCTCGAATTTATTAAACTGTGCACCATTATTTGGACATCTGATCCCTTTGCCAGTATCATACAACACACTGACATCATAACTTGTCATTCAAAATCAGAACGCAATAATTAAACTGCACATCAAGGGCAGCTGCCTGCTGAGCACATTATTTTATATGCGCAAAATAACACAGTAAACATTATTTTAATTGCATTCCTGGAGGGTCATTTTACATTTTCCTAACTGTTTTTCAGATGGAGGCCTCCTCGTTATATATTCGAATTGACAGAGGCACACCACGACAAACTGCGGAAAAAGGAGCACATTCTTGTTGAGGGAGTAGATATAGCGCCTCCGTTAAAAACCTTCAAGGTAAGTGCCATCAACTAGGCTTAGCAGTCTTCCACCAATCAGAGAACCTATAGGGCATGCCACACACACATAGTCTTAGCCAGCAGGGTGTCTGGGTGGCATTTGGATACCCAAAACCTCCAAAATAACCTTTCAGGGCACCCAAAATTTCAAAAAAATGTCATTTCCAAGCTTATGATTGAATTTTTTTCTCCTAAATATATTTCCCATGGCATTGTATATGGGCATGATGCCTTATTTCAAAAGTAAATACATATTTATGGTTGTAATCTGAGTACATTGTGGTCTCCCTTGAAATTAGGATGCTCCAAATATTTTAGATTTGGGCACCCAGTTTCTAAATCCTGGTTAAGACACTGGTTTGGTGTGCAACCTATATCATTTTCTATAAATGATTGAACATAATTCAGATTAAGTTTCATTGTATATTATAAGTATTGTGTAACCAGGTCCTGTGGTGTCAATTACAATGATAACCTTGTTAACTAATTGCTTGGAGTTGGAAATTGGAAATGAATGATATAAGTTGCGTCGTTTCTTTCTTCTTCAGGAAATGAAATTTCCAAAGACTATCCTCACAGGGTTGAAAAAGAAGGGGATCCTTAAACCATCACCTATACAGATGCAAGGATTGCCAGTAGTGTAAGTAGTTGTGGAATCAACTGAGTCGAAACATTTCTTATTAATCCTATAAGTAGAGGAAGCACATACATGTATTGGTGCCCAATTTATGTATCCTGTATTCCCAGGAGCTCAAGTTGAGAATTTTATTTCCATATATTTCACTCCAACAGCCAAAAAGAATTTCTTGACTTATTGACTTATTTCATAATGATTGTCACAGTATTACAAAGGCTGAGCCCATATAGGGATCTTCCAAAAAACCCAGCCAACCAGGGATGTAAGGCCAACACAGCTTTGGGGGTCTTGACAGTCATTACTAATTACCACAGGTAGTTAAAGAGTTAATTTTAAATACAGGGGTGCTGTACCAGTTGGAGGTGCTACAATGTACTTAATTCTATTAATTTCAACACTCAAATTCTGGGGTTTCAATATGCATATTTCCTAAAAGTAAAATACAGCATAACATTTTTTCAGTCGCTCTATATTACTCTTTTACATTGTTCCAAGCATTTCTCTTATTTGTTTCTAGATTCTGTTTGTCTATGGGATTACTATAAAACCTAAAATAACATGAAAGAATCACTCAAAGGTTCAGCATTATGGTAAATGTAAACTGTATACAGCATTAATTTAAAATATTTTGCTTTACAGTCCTGTGCTACTTTAAATTTGTGCATTCAAGCACTCAAACTTAACCAGATACAAAGCAGGATATTCATTTGAAGGATGTTATTTTAGCACTATCATGGGGAGCACAAAAATAGCAAAAATTGAATGCCAGAAAAAAATATTGGTTAAGTAGTATTCATTTTGGCTATAGAGTTTGGATATGAATTAGGAATGATAAATAAATACCCAAAATATTTGAAAGAGTAGTAATTTAATTTTTCCAAAATTTTAGAAAGTGTGCCTTTGTGAAAGAGATAAATTACCAATATTAGAGTACACGTAAATGTGAGAATTTTGAACGTTTCTTTTCTTGCAGGTTGTCAGGTCGTGACATTATTGGCATCGCATACACAGGGTCTGGGAAAACCCTGGTCTTCTCGCTACCTGTGGTTATGTTCTGCCTCGAACAGGAAAAAAGAATGCCATTTATAAAGAATGAGGGACCTTATGGACTCATTATTTGCCCATCCGTAAGTTGTGTAACAGTATAGATTCCAGTAGATTTTACCGATGCATTTCTCGGTGGTCTTGAAAATTTGTCTTGAATCCCTAATCCCAAGGCCCTTGCCAACATGGTGTCACAGCTTCATTTGGACATAAAGCCTTGAAAATCTCACATTCTGCCAATTATTATAAAATGCAAATGTTAAAGGCATGATTTAAAGAAACTGCATATTCATAAATAATGAATGAATTTAATGGTTGCCATTTGTATATGTATATTGTTCTCCCCCTTGAACATTTGGACCCCCTATGAATAGCGATTTTGGAAATCCTGTTTCAAAATCATGATTAAAACTGTCTGATCCTTTTGGAAATAATTTGGGAATTAAGCATAGATTTTCAAAATATCTTAAAGGTGGTTGTTTGTTGAGGTCTAGTAAAATACTCCTTGAAGCATTCTCTTAAATTTGCTTTGTTTGTTAACATGTTTTCAAAGTACTAAAGACTAGTATTGAAAAATAGTGTCTAACTAACTGTTGGCGCCATCTATTTTCAGAAGTCCGCAACATAAGTTAGCATGGCAATTTGAATATGTGGAAAAGAATATGATTTGGAACTAACCCAGGGCCAGCTTAATGTTATAAATGTTCGATAACTACCTCATTCTCATAATTCTCACTATTTTCAGAAGTACGCAACATTGGTCAGCATTGCTTAGAATTGATAAGAATATGATTTGGTACTAACCCAGGGCCAGCTTGTTGTTATAATTTTTTCAATAACTACCTCATTCTCATAATTGAATTATGACTCTTTTCTTCTATTTCAGAGAGAGTTGGCTCGGCAAACACATGACTTCATATGCTATTTATGTAATGTTTTATCGGAGGATGGCTACCCCCATCTGAGAACTATGTTGTGTATTGGAGGGGTAGCAGTCAAGGAACAGCTAGAAGTGGTCAAAAAGTAAGTTACTGTGGAAAAGTTACCTTTCGTTGTTAACCCATTTCTACCTGCAGGCTGCAGTGCACACATGGTCTGACACCATTGTACATGTCTTTAAAGGACAATTTCGAATTTCACCATGAATAAAACATAGGTCCAAATAGTTTCTTAGAGTATTGTCTACTTAAATCCAAGTTTCCACCACCCCCAACCTTCATACAAGAAGTATATTGCTGTTTAAACAGATCCTAACACACAAGAAATGAAGGTACTGGTAGCAGCCATTTTGATCTATTAATAGCTTATCTCAGGCTGTTTTGTACCCTTATGTCATTAGCAGCTACCTGACTGATCTTCAAGCATTGGTTGAAGGATACTTGGTGCCTTCTTATTTCTTTCCTCCTTCCTCTCAGGACCAGAGCCAGGCATTGTTGTTTTCTGATTAAAGGATACTTGAGGAACTTGTAAAGATTTTCTCTTGTTTCAGTGGTGTTCACCTGATGGTTGCGACCCCTGGTAGACTGATGGATATGCTGAACAAGAAGATGGTGACGTTGAACGTGTGCCGCTATCTGGTGATGGACGAGGCCGACAGAATGATCGATATGGGATTCGAGGAGGATGTGCGAACTATATTCTCATATTTCAAGGTAAATCAAATTTGCATTTCATAAACCGAAAAATGCTGAGGCTGAGGCTCTTTCGTCCAAAGCTCAAGAACTCAAACAATTTTGAAACATCTTAACCCTGTCATGTTGGTATATATTGGATAGCTCCCACTTAGTACTCTCAGATGAGAACCCATATGCCAGGGTTTCAGTAATTTTTCAGTTTTTTTGCCTGATTTTGTATTGGCCAAATTAGCCACCAGCAGCATAAGGGTTAAGTTTTAAAAAATATGCAGGAGTTTCATATTGTGTTTTCATTTTCAAATGCCACCATGTCCAAGAAGATCCAGAATCATCTATGCCTTTTTATTTCTTTCCATTTCCCTCTCAGAGCCAGCGTCAGACATTGCTGTTTTCGGCCACTATGCCGAAGAAGATCCAGAACTTTGCGCGCAGTGCGCTGGTGAAGCCGGTGACGATAAACGTTGGGCGTGCCGGAGCGGCAAGTATGGCGGTCGTACAGGAAGTGGAGCACGTCAAACAGGAAGCCAAGGTGGTGTACCTGCTTGAATGTCTACAGAGAACCACCCCACCGGTAAGATCATTAGCATGCATCTGCAGCAAATTAACCTACTAGTTCTGATTGGCTAAAAATTAGATGTGAAAATATTAATTTTTTGTTTAATATCCAAAAAAAATCTTTCTGGGTGAATTCTTCCTTTAAAGAACTGATAACTTCTTGCCTACTATAAAGCTTGTTTCCCCAATGTTATCTATTTTGCTATAAGAGGAAGAACGTTAATCACATTCTAAAAAATTTTAAGTATATGATTTGCCATGCATATTTTCAAGCTTTTTCAATAAACTTGTCATTCTTAATTTTTTTCATGAAAAAACTATGGTTGGCAAATCCTTGACTACCTGCATATTCCTAGCTCATTTAATTAAAATATTTTTTAATTTTCCTAATTTTATCCTTGAAATTTGTTAACCCATCATGCCCATGTTATCACAGAAAGTTAGACTTTTTTCAAAATAAATTGGAGAAAATATGCATCTCAGGATGGAGTTGGTTGATTTTTGTATTCATGATTTTACTCCAGATACTATGATAAATATACAGAGGACTAAGAAAAACATATGCATGAATACTAGAAATTAAAGCTCCTCATGATGTATCTCTTTTGTTTCAGGTTCTGATATTTGCTGAAAAGAAGCAAGATGTAGACACTATATTAGAATACCTACTGCTGAAAGGCGTAGAGGCTGTGGCAATCCATGGTGGGAAAGGTAGGTTGATTTATCCTCTCAGACATTGTTACAGGTCCATTTCCTAATAGGGGTTGTAATTTTGTCTGGTAGACATTTAGTGTTATGTCAGGGGGGGGGGGGGGGACAAAGATATTTGTATAATCATACAGCAGGAAAAAAGGCATTTTGAATCTTAATGCAAGCATTAGCCTTATGCATATTATTGAATAGATTTGCAAAGCATTTTCTGTGCCTTTATAACTTCTTTCTCCAAGATTTTTTCCGAAAACTGTTTTAAATCCTCAGCATTAGAAGGGTTAACCCTTCTAATGCTGAGGATACTTTCATCCAAAGCACAAGAATGCAAATTTTTTTGAAAACATTGAATCCCTGTCATGTTGGTATTCATTGGATAGCTCCCATTGAGTACTTTCAGATGAGTACCCATTTGCCAGGGTTACAGTCATTATTCAGGTTTTTTGCATTATTTTGTATTGGCCAAATTAGCCATCAGCAGCATAAGGGTGAACAAAAACTTGAATGCAATCTCTTTTCTTTGTTCTATAATGGGTTGGCTGGCCCTGTGACTCATCTATCAGAACCTCTGACCACTGCCCGGGTGACAGAACATAATTTCCAGATTTGCCCCATTAATCTTTTGTTCGTCTACCTCCAGACCAAGAAGAGCGAACTCGCTCTGTGGAGCAGTTCCGTAAGGCTGAGAAAGACGTCCTAGTCGCTACAGACGTCGCCTCGAAGGGTCTGGACTTTCCCAACATTCAGCATGTCATCAACTATGACATGCCTGAGGATATTGAAAACTATGGTGAGTTTTTCACTGAAAATACAGATGTGTGTTGATTGAATACCTCGATGCATCGTCTTAGCCAGCAGGGCGTCTGGGTGTCTTTTTGGACACCCAAACACCTTAAAAAGCACCCCTCAGGACACCCAAATTCTTTTGTGAGGAATTTCTTAAAATGTCAATCTCAAGCAAATATTTGAACTTTTCCATCTCCATATAATTCCAATGACATTGTATAAAGATATCATGCCTTATTTTGATCAATTTATACATGTTTATGGTTGAAATCTGAGTATATTGTGGTCCCCCTTAAAAATTTGGACGCCCCCAAATTTTAAGATTACCAATTTTGGGCACCCAGTTCCTAAATCCTGGCTAAGACCCTGCCTCGATGTGTTCAGTTGAACAGCTCTGTGTTCAATTGAACACCTCTATGTGTTTAATTGAGCAGAAAGGTGTTCTGAACACCTCTATGTGTTTTTTGCTGTTTTTTCTAGTCCATAGGATTGTTTGTATGTAATAGATCTGCTGAAAACCTTTACTTTTAAGTGGAAAGTGTTTGTTTTTATGAGTAATTGTCAACTTATGTGATTTGTCCTGAGGAATAACTCTATGGGAAGGTCAGGTGATACCCTAAAATCTGCTGAATAATTTCATTTAAAAACAGTGAATTACTGAGCTAGTCATGAATTCTCCTCCACATTTAGTTAAAAGGATGTAAAGTAAATGGTAGGTCAGATTGGTCACCTATATTTTTTCATCAAATAATGAGATTTTTATGTGTAATTTACCTATTTTCTGTTTGTTTAGTTCACAGAATTGGTCGTACTGGCAGATCAGGAAAGAAGGGTGTGGCAACAACCTTTATCAACAAAACTTGTGGTAAGTGTCTCTGATCAGGACAGACCCATTGTGTAACAATATTTGGCTGGTAACTTCATTGCAGTGACTGGTAACTACATGTGATGCTGGATATGTTGGTTTTGTTAGGAGTCAAGCAGAATGTAAACACATTTTCTTGAAGTTTATTTTCAAAAAATTAGTTTTGATTTAATTCCTTAATGATAGTCATAACATTCCAAGTAATTCTTTATATGGGACCAGAGCTTTTGTCCACGATAGATAAATATTTGAGGTAGGCAAACTGAAGTAAGCGAGGTTTAGTTTTTAGCTATCTAACCTACCTATGTCAGTAGCTCCTATTTCAGGATCATCTTTTTGACACGAGAAATATTTTGTGGAAACCTAATCAATAACTTTCCCTCCAATACATAGAGAATTGATTCTTTAATCTAAGTTCTAATCTTTATTATTTTAGATGCAGATAGCACTTGTCATGTGGATCTCTAGTTATGAATGGTTTGATTATTTCTTTGTTTGTGTTTTTCAGAGGAGTCTATATTGTTGGATCTGAAGCACCTGTTGATCGAAGCCAAGCAGAGGGTCCCAGAGTTCCTAGCCCTGCTCACGTCCGACAAGGAGCAATATCTCAACATCGAGGGAGAGGTGGGCTGTTCATATTGTGGTGGTCTCGGCCATCGGATCACTGACTGTCAGAAACTCGAAGCCATGCAGAGCAAAGCTGCCCAAAACATCGGCAGAAAAGACTATTTGGCTAGCAACGCTGCGGATTGGTAGCATTGGATATTGTTTTTCACTGAATGGTACTGTGGTATCCTGGGATATTTGTCACATATTACTGTAAGAGCATTGGATATTTGCTGCAGAAGATTTATTTGGAAATTAGTTGTAGATAGAAAATATCAGACAATTGCTAAAGGTTGCTCATAATGGATATTTGCTGCATATTGGTAGCATTTGAATATTTGCTGCAAATGGCCGATTTTAACTGAGCTGGATTATTGATATTTGCTCCAGATATGTATCATCAGGTATTTGCTGCAAATAAGGAGTATCTAACATTTTCTGCAGATATGTATTGGATATTTGTCATTTGTACTTCAATTGAAATAAGAAATTCTCTTATCTAAAAGATAATATAACACCTGTTCTACGAAGCTGCCCTCATATGTGTTATACAAGATACCAAAATAAATCCTATTTTATATAAAGATTGGTTTTCTTTGCTTTATATGTTAATCTGTCACAGTATTAGAAGTTGGCCTGTAGGTCAAGATGTGTGGCTAAAATAATGGTCATGCTGTCGATATAGGTGGCATTTCCGTTAGCAAATTCCATTGTTTGCCACCACCTGTATGGACAGCAAAACTTGTGACGCCCCTTTTTAATTTTAAATATTCAAAGGGGACCTGGCAATGAACGTCCAAGCAGCATTTGTTGAAACCGAATTTTTAAAATGGACTCAATTTTAGACATGAAATTTGCAAATTTCGTGCTACTTAGGCGCCACCTTTAATGACAGGATGAACCCCCTATTTTACTTAATATTTTCTAAGGGGAACTGACAATGACAACTTAGCTTATGCAAAGTTAAATGGATTTTTAGTTTAAGATGTTTAATACCGTACCATGCCTTTAACTATGGTAATTATATTTCAATTTTGAAATATAAGGTTTAAAGGGTAGCCTGTGGTCAATCATTCTACAAAGGAAATTCTTCATTTTTACTGGTCTAATTGTGTTCCCTGATGTTGTGTCAAAGACAAACCACTGCAGGCCAGTATAGACTAGGGAATAATCAGTATGTATATATGCATGTGTGTGTGCATGCATATATATATAAATATATATAGGGTTATTACTGAAGAGAAAACACAAATGTTGCAGTATAGTCTTTTAATCTGCTGTAAACCACTGTACAGCCATACAAGCTTTATTTTACTTCCTCTCTGGAACTTTTACATTGATTATTAACTACATGCGTCACCATTCTCTTCCTCCTCATCATTCTCGCCTCCCAACATTACTACGAGTCTTGGCCTCCTCCTCCGCCGACTAGTATCATAGGCGCCTACTGCCAGATATCTCTGTGCTGTTGCTCAAACTCACACAAGGAATGTTTGGACCATCAGAACTTGTTTTACTTGTTACAAAAACAAAAGAAATTGAAATGCATTAATTAATTAAACTGCTTGTTAGACAGCAAACAAAACGCGCTAATTTCTACAGATGAAACCAGAGTGGGAATGTCAACTGGATTCTATCAAAACGGTCCCATCTATATTGCATCAAATAGGAATTCCACATTTTTATATATTTATCTCATCTAGTTGAACATTTAATATCAAGCTTGAGTTTTTAAAGTCATGTTTGCTGTGCAAAAACAAGTGTAAAATGAAGTTTCCTGAAGACTGAGTTTTCAAAATACTTAGTCTATAAACCCTTTGCATCTTCCCTATCCAGTGCTATATTATCTCAAAAATGAACATGAATTTCCAAAATATTTCAAGGAAAATTGTGATTCTTTCAAATATTTCTTTTAATTCATCAGTTTTCAGATAATCCCATCTGTATCAGATGACTCTTCCTACCTAATTAACCTATTACGTTTGTTAGTGTTTGGGACTTTTCTAATGGCAAGAGAATGGTGCATTTTAACCCATTCACACTTAATGTACCTCTTCGAGATATCTGTCAGACTGAATTTATGACACTTTGGATGTATACTTTATTTCCAATAATATTGGAAGGAGAGTTGTTGGGTCTACTCAGGTTATATTTCTCCTCCATAGATATTCAAATTAATGCTTCCGACAGAGAGAGATCAAATTATAACAAGGTCATGTAGGTCACTAAATGGGTGAAAATACTGGCAATTTCAGACAACTATGTCATAGGATGAGACGCCTCAGATTATGAAAATGATAACTGTAACATACCAACTCGATTCCAAGCCAAGTCCATGGAAGAAATGAATTAACTGATTTTTTTTTTTGATCTCGTAGCTCAAAGGTGATGCAATCTATAGAACATCAAATTGATTTGAGATGCAATAACGTCCTCTTCACACAATTCATACCTTATTAGCTATGAAAGTATACAACCTCAACTTTTATTGCAAAATGCCTAAACCCATTCATGCCTAGGGCTCCCCGTAAGAGGGATGTCTGCATATATGCTGCTTTGGAAAATAACTAGCTAGTCGAATGTACAACTCAGAATAATTTGGAGAGAATGAAGGAGTTGTGGAGAAAACTTATCAATCAAATATCATAGTGAAAATAAATTCTGTAAGCAAGTTTTCACTCACAATGGCAGGATGATTTTGAAAGCTGAAAGCTGCAGGCATGAATAGGTCAGGTGATAATACCAATCTTTTGTTGCACTGTATATCTTTAGACAAGAGAAAGAAGGACATCTTCCAGCTACTAAGTGAAAAGAAAGGCAATTCCTTGTCGAGCTAACATACACTTATGTAAACTTGCAAACCCCTCAATTCTTGAATGTAGAAAAAGAATAGCGCTCTACTCCCGAAAAAGCTATAACTGGAACAGTTCCACCCATAAAGCTTAAGCATTCCAAATTCATCAAGTAAAAGAGTTTGAAAATGCAAGTGGAACTAAAGAATTTTTTTAGGCTTCATAGTTAGCTCACAAGTGTACCTTATTTCACAACCTGAAAGCTTCATCTTTATGAATGCTAAGGTAAGTAGATCACAAGTGCACTCTAAGACCAAGAATTGTTTTTGATATAGGCCATTCTTTGTTACCACAACTTTAAAGCTTAAACATCTTGAATCTGAGGTTTGAGGGATTTACAATACAAGTGCAACTAAAAGATTTACTTTTGATCAAGATGGCTTATATTTCATTGGTACCAGCCCTTCCCTTTGCCCGCGAACACTGGTCCAGGGACACATGCAACCTGTCAACCTTTACTTTCTTATTCCTTAATCACTTCATCAATACCAACAGCAGATTCAACACTAACAACTCAAGTCCAGCTGTATGATAGATACAAAACTTGTATAAAAATTCTCTTCGGGACACGTCTTTAAATAGTACAGGTCAAGCCATCAAGTCACAATGCCATGGAACACATAAAGTACACGAAGAACACAAGACACGACCGTACACAAATAATACAACAACATCCATCTCAACTCCTCCTCTCGTAATCACAAAACATCATCGTCTCATTTTCCTAATTTCTAATCTGTCTTCACATAGACAAGACACCATGGTGGGAGACTTTGTTGTAGTACTAGTACACAGACTCAACAATTCTAGGCGAAGTCTTTCAATTTTTTTTCTCAATGTTTTTGTTTTGAATGGTTTTGGAACATCATTGGCTGAATTTCTTTTGCACTTAAGCCAATGATATTTTAAAACCTATGAAAGTGTTTCAAGCCAAAACTCGCCCCTGATAACAATACAGAAGGAAGTGATGACAATATAGCAGGAACTGATGACATCATCAAGAAAGGACAACAAAACTCATGACATCACAGCATGGATTAATAACATCATTATTAACAATAATAAGATTTGATGAGGCCATCAACCCTTTACAAAATTCAATCATTATTGACCAGACATAAATCATAGATTTCATTAACGATATTCATACCTTTGCTTAGTCATCCCCAAAATACTGCTTTAGCCCACCCACCCCCTTCCCCACATAATAGACGTTTGAGGCAGTGGTGAAAAAATAAAATATTCTCATGCGATTACAAAATCTAAGTATCTAGCACTTAATGGTCAACCTAAAGTACTTCTGGATTTCAACATCATCTCATCTCCTCACAATCCGCATTCAAACACGAGCAGAGGAATGATCTTTTCCTTTCTTGTTAGTGGACATCAACTGACGACCGACAAACACTGCCGGAGCTCATAGGACACAATTTACTCATAGCTGAAATCACCAGCAAAAGATGAGGCTTTTATTTCAGCTTGGCCGTTATATTAGGGTGTGCCTTTTTCAGGGGGTGAATATAAATCAAGGAAATTGTCTAATACAGCATTAAACACTAGGATGCGTGCATTAACCCTTCCGATACTAAGGCTATTTTTGTCCAAAGCAAAAGGATGCAAAGATTTTTAAAAAACATCTAAATCCTTCGATGTTGGTATTCATTGGATAGCACTCAGATGAGTACCCATGTCCCAGGGTATCACTCATTTCAACAATTATAAAATAGTTTCATATCCTGTTACAGGCAAAGGGCTAGTAATTTATTTTGATATTGTCAAGCGCTGAATAATCTAATTGTGTTGGGGCTAGCAAAACAATCTTTCAACTTAGTAGTAGAATTTTGGGCTCCTAGCTCAGCTGTACTAGTGAAAATGTTTTGCTGTGCACAGCAACAAGCTATAATGATCGATTCAGATAAAGATATCCAGAACTAGAACTAGGCATTGTTGCTGCATCCCATGATGTTCCTTCTTATGACCCTGTGTGCTTGTAGCAGCCAAAAAAGGGTACATTTTCATTCTCATATCTATCGTACAAAAGCATTCTTTTTTAAAGAATTAGAAGAAATGATGATAAGAACCTACAACTATTTCGAATGTTTTGTGAATTCTTGCTATATTCCAAGGTTGTTTCCAACAACAGAACAGCTCCATACATCAATTTCCAAGGAGCACTCCAGCCACCAGTTCCACTTCATTGCCCCTTTCACCCCTCTTTAGCAAAGCACACTTGTGAATCTTCTTTTCATACGTTTATTGCACAGATAAATTTAGCCATAGGGGAAGAGTTGGGCACACCTAGTTGTCAGACAGACATCAACAAGGTGTCAAACATAACACTTATACAGTGATGCAGGCTTAACTAGAAAGCTGTCTGCATGAGCGACAGTATCTTTTAACTGGGGTAGGAGGGTAAAGAGAAGTCATGGAATGTCTGCATGAGTGACGTGATCTTTTACTGGGGGAGGAAGATAAAGAGAAGTCATGGAACATAATCACTATCCTCAGACCCATCCAGTTTTTTTTTCTGGTTGAGCATCATACCATTTTCATAAACCCTTGAATATTATCTGTTCAAAAACTATTTTGAAGTGATTGAGAGGTCATGGTAATATAAACAGTGTGTATCTTAATGGACTAATAAGAAAACATCTAAAACGATAGCTATCACCGAGATGTTTGGCACATTAGGTGTGTAGAAAATGGTGTATCAATTGCATTGCTTGAAAAGGATTTTACTAACTGAATTCTTGACATGTCTTCAAACCATCCCACCTTGCAGCAACCAGCACACATTAGCTTTCTGTTTAACAAATTTTAAAGCCAGCGCCACCAGGTGAGAGAAAATGATACTAAGATGTCAATCTTGGAATCCAATGCACAAGTATCATGTGTAGACACTTGTGCAAATTTCCCAGGCACGCTGATGCTAAATTTGGACTTGTGCATATCAAATGTTAACCTAGATATTTCATTACAAATTCAACTATTGATAAAGAGCTATACCATTCACTATCCTCCAACCAAGTGGACTTTAAAGCTGCAGTTAGGACATACAATTGATCCCTTCTCCTTATATTAGTAACACTCTGATATTAGTGACACAAAAAATACCAGGGGCTGTATAAAATATTCTTAAGTGTCAGTGAAAATGTTAGTTTTCCTCTTTGTTTGTAGGGGGCATAATATGTACAAAAATGTCACATCAAGATTAAGTCTGAGATCATAATAATTATGTACATAGTTATCCATTGGTCTACCTTCCCATTTGTCTGTCAGTACAGAATGGTGAACTTATGCCTCGGAAGGACACCCTAACAAAAGCCCTTTGAAAGACTAGCAGCGGATTCAAGTACCTCATACCCTCTTCTTGGGGTCGCTAAGTGGTGGGACTGGTTAAAAAAATTGCAGGACCTGCAGAATCTGGGAGCAGCCAGTCTGTCGGACTGGCAAGAAAGAAATTGAAAGTAAACCTCTGGTTCTGAACATGCATGGTGCACTAGACACTGGCTGTGAGGGGATTGCTCTGAGTGTCCCTATTTTGTTAAAGTGTCAGTGTTTTAAACACTAAATTGTAGTACTTTGTACAACCAAGAACCCTTTTTCAGACAGACCTCTTAAACTTCGTGCTGATTAATAAACGTAAGTGTACATAGGATTTTACAGATCTCTAATAAAAAGTGAATCGGCTTATTTGACAAAATTCAAGTATTACGAAACCTCATAAATACAGCGATTGGCGAAGACCGTCTATGTAAAAAATCTCACTAGTGCAGACTCCAGTGACTATCTTACCCTCGGTCCTGATTCAACGAAAGACTATAAAGAAGTATGAATTGTCATGTTCAAAAACAGCTACTACTTCAATCCTAATGTTAAATCAGAAATGGGAGTTGCTTTTGCCTTTTGACAACACAAGCACAAAATAATATCAGAGCCTTTTTGTTTTCCTCCAGGGTCAATTACTGTACAGTGCCAATAGGAGGACTGAGGGCGTACTATTCAAGAAAATGATAGTGCACAGAAGTAACAAATGTCATGCTTCTTAATTTGTCTGATCTTATCCAGGGCAGGCAATAGGTACACAGACACCATATCAGTTGCCAGTGATTTCTGGTTAGGTGGTAGTTTTCCCACGTACTTCAGTTTCGTCCACAACTTTCAACTGGCTAGTCACAACTAAGCCTGAATTTGGCAAAACAGTAAGGATAATCAAAATTCTTAGCAATTAAGGGTGGTCAGCCCCCAGTTAACAAAATAATCATGCAACAGTGTTCAGCAGCAAGTCAATTTTGTTCCAACAGCTTTTCTCTGATTCTTTGAAAAGGACAAAAGCTTAGGAGGAAAAATTATTCTCAGAATGTATGTGTGTGAGAAAAAAACGCACACGCCATGTTCAAAAAAATCTGCCATAAAAATTTACTTAGAACTGAAAAATTCCAAGACTGGCTTTCATATTTCATGCAGAATAGGAACTGGCTATGAAATACTCTTCAAAATCCTCATAACTCTGCTCAGCTCATAATACAACTTGCAGTTTCCCACCAGAATCATAAATACCATAGCGAGATGGCAACAGGTGCTTGGCAACGCATCCTTTTAATCTGTCATTATATAAGACCCTCATCCCGGCTGCCAACACTGCAGTGGTATTACTAAGCCAACAATTATACCATAATTATGAAAGATGAATTTCTCAACAAAATACTGCATTTTAGTATACCGGTGCAGATTTTATGTTATCTTCAAGTTTTCACAAGGGTGGTAACGATTCTTCAATTTACTATTTCACAGAAAATACCCTACTTCAATTGAAAGCACAAAGGGGACTTAAATTTAGACCTCCACTTCTAAAACGCTGGTTCCTCCTGCTCGGCAAGAAGCTTCCTGCAGGAGTAGATAGTGGCTCTGTGAAGGTGCTAGCACCATCAATAGATGCCAACAATACTGCAAACACAACTGATTGAGGTCTGAACTTCCACTACAACGCAGGTCCATCATACTGAGGGGCGTCTACTTCCTTCTTTCCCATGCATTCTCCAAAGGGCCTGCTCAGCCCGCACATTCCAGCATTTGTGGAATTTTGATTATTGGATAGGAAACTTAATTAAGTGATACTGCTTCGAACTTTCAAAATAAACGCCTTTTACAACCATACACTAGTGAGGCTAAGATGTACAGGGCACAGATAGGTTAAGAGAATGAACCACACGCATGCACTTCTAGCAGTATCTCCACTGCTGAGTACTCCTTCATCAATCACAAGGGCGTAGATCAGATCCTCAACAGCAGAATGGAACCCCCGAGGGCCGTTCCAATATCCAGAGACAGTACTACAGCATCATTGCTTCCCATTCACAGACATGCTCCCCTTTCTATCATAATACTTCCGTGTCACTGTGAACCATGAGAGGTGGACCACCACACACACTCCGTCATATTTGCCTACTGGAGCAGCGGCGGTAAACGTCTCATGTAAAGATTAAAAGAGGTAAGTTCTGTATGCGGCAAGATGCCTCCATGTGCCCTTTGACCCCAAGAATGCGACCTGAGATACAGTCGCTTCGCCGTGTCCCGTGCTGTGTCGTCGTCGTGTTTGTAGGTGGTGGTGGTGGTGGTAGTAGTGGCAATGTCAATTTGAAAATCCTAAGGTTAGTACTTTCACTAGTCCTTACTTTGGAATAAGTACAAATTATTTGTTGCTGCCACTGCAATTATGTTTTCTGAGGGGTGCCACGCTGTGTGGAGGATTTTCTTATTGAAATCTAGACAGTCCACACTGATTTCGTCCTTTTTCCTCTTGCCTCCCGTACAGACTTTCCTAGGTTTGAGAACTGTTCTAGGGCGCATGTTCTCTCTGCTGGCCTCTAACGTGATGTCGCGCTTGGAATCCCGGTCGAACATGCGGAAGAAGTTGTTGTAGGAGCCTGTCATGATGTGCCTGCAAGGGAGAGGATAGATAAATAGCTGATAACATTTCTCTTACAAGGGCGAAGTATTTGAACAGGGATTCAAAAAAACAACCAGAATAAACAAAATAAAAATCTTAATATTAGGTTGTCAAAAAGAGAACAGTGACATTGCCAGTATTCAAAAAAGATAGGAAACACTTAAGAAGAGCAATATTTAGCTCCCCATTCATTCCTGATACTGGAGAGTTAAAGAAAATGATACTAAAATCTTTCCAGCTAAGGGTATTCAAATTCCTTGTTACTTGCTACTATCTTTTTTGGAAAAGGCAGATTTAGAACATAGAAGCAAAAATAGTTAAAACATGTGACATTAAGTCTAACGCTACAGTTTTATGATTGCCATTCAAAATCAAAGAAAAAATACTTTTAACCCATAAGTTACCCTAGATATTGTCATAACGATCTTTTATACTTCTGAAGTCTGGCTGCCTTTGACTGCTGTGAGCATTAATGGGTAAATAAGTGACATTCACTTTTAACTTTCGCCTCTTACTTATCATTCCTACTTCAAGCAAAACCGCTTTATATAATCTTCCTTTCAGTCAAAACCTCAGTTACTTACTTGTCATTCCCACTCCAAGCACACTCAAACTTGTCAAATATACAGTCGTTCTCGTAGAGGGAGCACAGCTTGCTGCGCAGGTACTCGTGCACCTGGTACGTCTCGATGGGCTTCGTGTCCATGTGCAGGTCCCACACTTTGACAGATAAATAATCTCGGGTGATCAGGTAACGGCCACTGTGACTAAACTTCACGTCTGATATACTGGAGATGATTTCTGAGAAAAAGCTACGGTTGGTCGGGTCTTCTGGTTCTTCAAATACTACAAGAGAAAATGAAACCAGTGTAAACATTGTATCTGATATAATATTCAAATGCCTCGCACAAGAAAAATTACTGATGGTCGGGTCTTCTTGTTCTTCAAATACTAAAACAGAAAATGAAGAAATGCAACATTAGGCCTAATATATGATTCAAATGCAGGACTTGAAATTAAGTTGTTGTTATTTCCAATTGCATCTTCAAAAGCTAATGGTGCTGTGTATAGAAACCAGTACATCTGTGGGATCCCTGCAGAAATTCGAAGAAAAAAAATTCATTAGATGTGGTACATGAATGAAATGTCAAACCTGTATAGTTGGAGCTGCTTTGCAAAGGGAAATCCAAGTAAGAGCTAGCAAAGTTCTTATAGATTAATCAAAGTAGAAATGACAAAAATACAATACACTATATACAATTTTTTCTGAATGCAAAATACCTTACGTAGAATTTTAAATATTTGTCTGCAGGTAACGGGGCTGATCATGTAGCCACAAGCATGTCAGCACGAAGCCTACAACTTCCTCTTCCTGTTCTTATCGTTATGATACAGCGCTAAGATGCCGCAGCAAACAAGTGTCTAACAGGATGATATCATACTTACAAACCTCAAGACCTACATACTACAAAAACCTATATACTGTCACATCATAGAAATATCATGCCAAAAATATTGCCTTACTTATTCACTATCGCATGGACGGACAGACTTAGACAAAGACAAGAATTTATTTTTTTGTCTTTCCTAGCACTTTAATTACTAGATCCTCAACTGTCTATAAATCTTAATCCTCAATTGTTCTCTTTTGTCTGCAGGTAACGGGGCTGATCATGAAGCCACAAGCATGACAGCACGAAGCCTACAACTTCCTCTTCCTGTTCTTATCGTTATGATACAGCGCTAAGATGCTGCAGCATACAAGTGTCTAACAGGATACATTTCATAATTACAAATATTTTATAACAATACATATAGTCATCAATATATCACGATTGTCTCCATTTTAAAATCCTCAATTGTTCTCTTTTGTCTGCAGGTAACGGGGCTGATCATGTAGCCACAAGCATGACAGCACGAAGCCTACAACTTCCTCTTCCTGTTCTTATCATTATGATACAGCGCTAAGATGCTGCAGCATACAAGTGTCTTACAGGATACAGTTCATACTTACAAATCTTATATCAATAAACATTTAGCACGATTGTCTCTAATTAAAAATCCTCAATTGTTCTCTTTTGTCTGCAGGTAACGGGGCTGATCATGTAGCCACAAGCATGACAGCACGAAGCCTACAACTTCCTCTTCCTGTTCTTATCGTAATGATACAGCGCTAAGATGCTGCAGCATACAAGTGTCTAACAGGAGACAGTTCATATTTACAAACCTCATCACAAAACATACTCTTACATCGCAGAAATATTAAGCAGAAAATATTTTCTTATCAATTCACATTTGAAAGGATTTAGGCATAAATAAGACTGAAATCAACCCTCACTTACAATTCTATTACTAGATCCTCTATTGTCTCTAATTCATAATCATCTATTGTTCTTTTGTCTGCAGGTAACGGGGCTGATCATGTAGCCACAAGCATGACAGCACGAAGCCTACAACTTCCTCTTCCTGTTCTTATCGTAATGATACAGCGCTAAGATGCTGCAGCATACAAGTGTCTAACAGGAGACAGTTCATATTTACAAACTTCATCGCAAAACATACTCTTACCCCGCAGAAATATTAAGCAGAAAATATTTTCTTATCAATTCACATTTGAAAGGATTTAGGCATAAATAAGACTGAAATCAACCCTCACTTACAATTCTATTACTAGATCCTCTATTGTCTCTAATTCATAATCCCCAATTGTTCTCTTTTGTCTGCAGGTAACGGGGCTGATCATGTAGCCACAAGCATGACAGCACGAAGCCTACAACTTCCTCTTCCTGTTCTTATCGTAATGATACAGCGCTAAGATGCTGCAGCATACAAGTGTCTAACAGGAGACAGTTCATATTTACAAACCTCATCACAAAACATACTCTTACATCGCAGAAATATTAGGCATAAAATAATGTCTTATCAATTCAAAATGTGAAGGATTTAGGCAAATAATGAGACAAGAATGAACAGCATACAAGTGTCTAACGGGATACAGTTCATATTTTCAAATCTTATAACAATATACATTTAGCATGAATGCCTCTCTTTTAAAATCCTCAATTGTTCTAATTTGTCTGTCTCTCAATATCCTTTTAGAACATTTGAGTAAACCAATACCTATGGTACACATGTATTATGGAAATATATGGAATAGTGTTTCTCAATATCAGTATCCCATTGGAACATTTGTGTTGATTGATATTTCATTTCGTCTACAATAAGTAAGCACATGTATGAGGGACAATTGTAATAAGGAAATACACAAAATAGTCTCTCTCTCTATATCTTGCTATAAAAGAATGAGTTAATTAGTAATTAGGGCTCGAGTGTCTAGAACGAGTCAGCACCTATTTTGCCATATACCTGCCACAAGCCCTCCTACACATATCCGCAGATTACGTTGCTACGGAGGAGATCAGGACACTAACTTAGCAGTCATCTGTTGCCATGGCAACCAGCATCCCTGTGACCTCTGCCTCAGCAGCCTAGCACCAGTGGCAGGAGGAATACATCAGGTAAAGGATGCTGCTGCTGCTGCAGTTTCCACGGTTACCCAACTAGGTATGGCAATGCTCAACTGTGAAGGCCACTTGCCTGATGGAATCATGGCCTTCCCTTTCTTTAAGACAAAGACCTTAATTAAGAACTTCCACTTCACCCAGAACTATATGTCAGGTGAAATGACAAGGTGGCAAAACAGACGGAAACTTGAAGGTGTCAACAACAGAAAATGAAAGTAGCAAGCTGGTGATCAGGAACATTTTTTTTTGAATTTCAACCAGAAGTCTCCTTGATCTTTTTTTTTAATTTCTAAATCCAATTCTATCTAGGCACACCTTATGCCATTGACAGGTATAAACTATTCATCTTGTAACTGCATGTGAAATCTTTTGCAGGTCTTGGCTGTGGCCATATTTGAACAGATCAATATTGATCTCTGCTTAGCCAGATTGACCCTATGGCTATTGCTTATAACAGAAACCCACTAAGATTACTAAGAATGCACTAGTGATATATTTGAACCATAAAAGATACTTTCATATAACTACAACAGGCTAATAGAATGATGTTGAATGAGGAATATGTTATACAATACAACTGTAGGAAATGATGAAAACATATCGATGCACTCTTGATGACCTTAAAATGATGTTTACATATTTTGGAAAAAAATCATTGATGAGGATATTCACATCAGTTAGAGAGGCTAGCAGTACAGCAACTAGTGTGTGAGTGAGTTAGGTGCAAGACTGGTATGCCAGAGGAAGCAACCTCTCCTGTCGAACTTGTAATGCCTCAAACCACCTGCAGACAGTTGTACTCACTGGATAACCCTCACAGAGTACTCTCTGATGAGTACCCATATGCCAGGATTTCAGTGATTTTTGCATCATTTTCTATTGGCCAAATTAGCCACCAGCAGCATAAGGGTTAAGTGCAAGTATGGCATGCCAAAGGAAGCAAGCTCTCCTGGTGTACGTGGAATGCCTCAAACACCTGCAGAAAGTTGTTTTAACACACTTAGAACCAGGGTGAGCACTTGTTCTGACAACTTCTAATAAAATATGTCAATCAGAGTAATATTTGAAATCTTTTTGTCGACTGGGGGTTGTTAAATCAAACTTGCAGAATAACTTTCAGTCAAATCTTACATAAAATAGTTTTGTTATTAGGATACAGATGTAAGCCTGTGTGTATGCTCCAGATGAAAAAGCGCTAACGGCAGGCTACACTAACATTGAGCAGAGACGTGCACTTGATTGAGATCTCAGAGCTAAAAATATACCAGCACTCAAGGCCTAGCTAGTGTCTGGATTGGAATTCAGTTATCATTTTTTTCTGCTGAAACTGTAGGCTAAATCACGCTCAGCCAGTGGTTAAAAGAAGAAACCTAAGTATCCAGAGAAAACCAGATTACCGTAGGTCACTGGTTACATTCTCACATGCTTCTAGCTGGACTGAGAGAACAACTTAACCCATTCGAGCCTGGAGATATCCTTGGCACCAGTTATCTGAACATTTAATATTGTTGAAAATAACTTAGGCCTGATTATCAGTGGAAAACCACTGACTAACCCCATGTCACTGGCAACTTTCTCACATGCCGTACAGCAGCCAAACTTGAACCCCAGACCCTGTGCAGTGGCGAGAAACAGCAAGCAGTCAGTAGCAGCAGTCGGATTCTACTCACTTCTTTCTAACATGTGCATGTTGCAGACCTAGTTAGTGCTGTACTATTCACCAAATAGCAGTTCCAATCAAGCAGAAAATTGCAGAGATACCAAGCATTTTCCCACAGTGCAGCACATGCTGGTGTGCGGAGTCAAATTGCAAACAACAACTGAGCTGAACAGTATGAGAACACTAGTATTTTTACTAAAGTATATTGATAATGCCTATTTACAGTGTAACAACTGTGTAATAACCATACTACCATAAGGGTTATTGACTAAGATCATGTGTATGCATTTTATAGCTAATTCAAGCTAACAATGAGCGATAGTACAAGTTCAGGAGTATAGTCCATTCACTCTGTACAAAAGATTGTTAGACCCTACAGGTGGACGTGTGACCTCTACATGTCCACTTGTAAAGTATACACATGGGTTCTGCCAGTAGCCCAGTAAGTTGTCATGGTCACAGAGTAGGGAGGCTCCCCAGGGGTATCATATCTCAAGTACCACAATCTCTCAGATTGTCTGAAGACTACTAGTGTCCCATGTACCAATTTCCCCTTATAGCTAATTCAAGCTAACAATGAGCAAAGCGAATGGGTTTGTAAGTTTCAACTGTGTGCCTGTAAGATCAGGTTTGATTTCTATAGATGTTCAGGCCAAACCCACCTGTCCACTTCTGGAAATCTGGGTCAGTTTGTGGTTAGCAGTCTCTGAGTGTGGTGAAGTGGAACATGCGGGGAGCTAAAGGGGCAATTGGTATATGGGACACTAGTAGTCTAAAATAAGATGTAGAGATTGTGGTTCTTGAGATATGATACCCCTGGGGAGCCTCCCTACTCTGTGACCCTGAAAACCTACTTGTCTACTGGCAAAACCCATCTGTCTACTTTACAAGTGGACATGTAGAGGTCACACGTCCACCTGTCGGGTCTATCAATCTTTTGTGCAGAGTGAATGGACTATACTCCTGAACTTGTACTATCGCTCATTGTTAGCTTGAATTAGCTGTAAGTTCCCCTTATGTTGTAGTTCTCCACACTCAGTGACTGCTAACCACAAACTGACCCAGATTTCTATAAGTAGACAGGTGGGTTTGGCCTGGACATCTATAGAAATCAAACCTGATCTTACAGGCACACAGTTGAAACTTACAAACCCATTCGCTTTGCTCATTGTTAGCTGTAATCCAATCATTCCTATAATCCTGTTGACGCCCAAGCCCTGACCATTAAGGTAATATCGTTAAGGAAGATATTCAAATACTGAACTTCATCTTTTTACCCCATCTAAGTATCTCTTCTGTTCAAAAGCATCATCAAACAAAGACTACAGCATAGGATGGAAAGTCAGAGCAAGAATGGATAGGTTATTCTTGTTGTTCCCCTTTATAGAGCCTATGGCAAGGTACTGTTCAGATCTCTCTACTCATGAAATTTTGAAAACTAACATTGAATTTGTCTGCAGGTAACGGGGCTGATCATGTAGCCACAAGCATGACAGCACGAAGCCTACAATTTCCTCTTCCTGTTCTTATCATTATGATACAGCGCTAAGATGCTGCAGCATACAAGTGTCTAACAGGGTACATCTCATAATCTTATAACAATATACATTTAGCACGATTGTCTCTCTTTTAAAAACCTCAATTGTTCTCTTTTGTCTGCAGGTAACGGGGCTGATCATGTAGCCACAAGCATGACAGCACGAAGCCTACAACTTCCTCTTCCTGTTCTTATCGTTATGATACAGCGCTAAGATGCTGCAGCATACAAGTGTCTAACAGGATTCACATCACACTTTTCAAACCTCATAAGCATATACTGTCACATCACAGAAATACTATACATAAAATAATATATCTATTCAAAATTGGATTCACATAAGGATTTAGGCATAAATAAGACATGAAATGTTTTGTCTTTCCTTGAACTTTTATTACTAGATCCTCAACTGTCTACAAATCGTGATCCTCAATTGTTCTCTTTTGTCTGCAGGTAACGGGGCTGTACATGTAGCCACAAGCATGACAGCACGAAGCCTACAACTTCCTCTTCCTGTTCTTATCGTTATGATACAGCGCTAAGATGCCGCAGCATACAAGTGTCTAACAGGATTGATGTAGTTTATACATGGAAACCTCAAAATCATTATCCTAAATCCCTTTATACAGTAAACATTTTCAGACTAAAAGGTACAAGTTTAAATCAAGTGACAACTATAACAAAATCAATTTTCGAAAAAAAATATTTGAGAGAGAAAAGTTAGTCATAAACTTATAAAATCGTTTCTTCAATTTTTTTCCTAATTGATGGTCAAATAGAAAGTTGTATTCATAAGTATCAGATACAGACAATACTTGTCAGTCAAGTCGATCTCCAGGCATGAAAGAGTTAAGACTTTGTGCGGATATTTCATTAGCCTGAAAGGCACACTTTCGCTATCTCCCAGGTCTGAGTCTATTGTTTTAGTCTGGATAATGAAGAAAAAGGCATAAAAGGTGTGTACTCACATTTAAAGTGTTGATCACATAGTGCCTGTGAGCGCATGTCGCATAGCCTAATTGTACCTTTGCTACTACTATAAACAAAGGTGTTACATTCCTGGGGGTGGAATTCTGCAGCAGTGATCACTTCTGTCAGCTCCTCCATGTTAGCTGGCTTAATATCAACAATATCTGAGGGACAACGGTTAAGGACAATCAACAAGGATGATTTAAAAATAACTTACTCTTCACAAATAAAATTAAATAATCCAACTCTTTAGTTAGGAAATGTAGATCGTAGAAACTTAACATAGTAAGCATGAAGCCATTAAAAATGACATTTTAAAAATCTTGAAATGAAATAATTGTTGATCTCAAGGGTGGCCTTTAAAAATATGTAATAAAATAATCAATAATAATTTGGATGATAATGCAATACCCATATTTAAGAAGCAATTAAGTTTCAATACATATATAAAAAAATATATGTCGGCCTACAGCAGAAATAGATTGAGAGTTGGACAATCTACTCTTGTTTATTAAGTTTACATATTGGCAACCTTTTGAACTTGATTGCACATTGGACTACCTTATTCCGATTGAAAGATGCCAAAATTTGATTACGGTCACCCAAGGAAAATGGGTGACCACTTCAAAACTAAATCCTATATAACTAGTATATATATAATGAAAAGGATACTAAAACTCTGATCTGTTATTTCTAAATGCCATAAATTAATCCTCAGGTCATCAGCCGACATGTACGTCTCCTGGTCGCTGTTGACAGATATTGAATTAATGTGGTAAGTGTGAGCATTGGCGAATATCCTACGCGGCGAGGCCTCCACCATCAATTCCATTGGCTGAAATGCTGGTACCCGTAATGAAGTTATCGAGTTTGGGTCCCGTAGAATCCCGTTCCCGTCCTTTAGATTGAAACCGTCAGGCCGCCGGTCCCGTTCTGACACCTTCCATAACTTAATTGTTTTATCTGAAATGGAAAATGAAATATTTGTATCACACAATGTAGAATAATAAATCAAATAATCCATGCATACAAGATGAGTGGATTTAGTTATCAAATTTTACGCTCTTGCCATGTCAACTGTAGGACATATTAACTTGGAAAAAGATGCGGAACTCATTTTATAAGAATTATTTGAATGGTTTCTCTAGCTCTGTATACACTCAATGTATCACATTCATACCTGGAGGATACACATAGTCTGACATTACAATGAAGAGTATATGGAAATATCTTGATAAAGCAATAATTTGAAAAATGTTAAACTGAAAGTTGGTGTTTCAGTTAAATTTGACAATGTTTTTTATGAATATTCCCACATTCTACCCTATTTGATAAGTTACATCCACAATTGCAAGGGCATGTGTGGACTACATATATGTAAACGGGTTAATGAGGAACTTCATAGTGTATTTTATAAGTACTATCACTTGTTCAACCTCATTTACTATATCTGAGATTCACCCATTTTAATGCAAATCTTTACTCAATCAGCAAAACAATTGACATAATCAAGATGGCAAAATTATCTAAGTATATTACATGACAAGAGGATGTTTATATCAGCTACTCTCAGTAACTGTCAGATATAGCTTGATATTACCTACATCAAAGGTCCCATATTTCTATCAATAACGTAAACGTGACAGAGACGGGAATCATTGTGGTCGTTGTGTGCCAGACAGAGCTGTTCAGGACATAATAGCGACATTATTTTATTAGTGATCCGGTGCCTCATCCTATCACTGCCGACCCAAAATAGCATCCCTGACGTCAGCCCCTGCTGCATGCGCACATCCTGCCTCCATCACTGCCACAGACACAATAGGCAGGTGTGATATGAGAGAGAGAGAGAGAGAGAGAGAGAGAGAGAGAGAGAGAGAGAGAGAGAGAGAGAGAGAGAGAGAGAGAGAGAGAGAGAGAGAGAGAGAGAGAGAGAGAGAGAGAGAGAGAGAGAGAGAGAGAGAGAGAGAGAGAGAGAGAGAGAGAGAGAGAGAGAGAGAGAGAGAGAGAGAGAGAGAGAGAGAGAGAGAGAGAGAGAGAGAGAGAGAGAGAGAGAGAGAGAGAGAGAGAGAGAGAGAGAGGAAGAGAGAGAGAGGGGAAGAGAGAGGGAGGGGAAGAGAGAGGGGGGAAGAGAGAGAGAGAGGGGAAGAGAGAGAGGGGAAGAGAGAGAGAGAGAGAGAGAGAAGAGGGAGAGAGAGAGAGAGAGAGAGAGAGAGAGAGAGAGAGAGAAGAGGGAGGGAGAGAGGGGGGGAGACGAGAGAGGGAAGGAGGAAGAGAGAGAGAATGTGACTAAAACATAATTTCTGCCCTCCAGCTTTAACTACTCAATTACTTCAAATCTGTATACCAACTACTTAATAGCCTACTGTGTAAAAAAGGACAATGCACACTTCAGCCATGCCATAGAAGATGGTTTGTTAGTGAAATATTTGGTAATAATGTCAAAGACAAAATAGAAGGTTTCTTCATATAAATGTATGCCTGTCCAAAAAGGAGGTTAACAGGAAACTGCCTGTCTAAAAGACAGGCTGGCCGGTTCCTAGGGAAATCCCTAATGCAGTCAGTCTAGCCTTTTTCTGCTGTTTTATGCAGGTTAAGGGAGTCAAAGAACAAAGGACTGAGAATTTTCTGCAAGCACATTCCTACTCTCCATATGGACCTGTTGCAATAGCTTGCAACATAACCACTTGCCCCGTTGCAAATGGGGCAAAAAATGGTAAATGGGCAAGCGAACAAAACCCTAACTTGCCCCTCTCTGCAAGTTATGTTTGAGTCCTAGCAATGTATCTCACCCTTGTTTAACACTAGCGGGACAACTTTAGGGGCAGCTCGGCAAGTAATGTTTTGGAACCTATGTTGACGAGTAACATGGCAGACAATGAGTCTGGCCATTTTGCTTGCTGTTTCTGTGGATTGAGGGGGTCATAGGGCCTGGGCTGAGAACAGTGGCCTTGCATGTTCTCCTCAAGCCCAAGGTCCATTATCTGATGAGGGGAAAAGGTTGTGCAGCAGCGAGGAGGCTCATCAAGAATTCCTATCCTGCACTGGCCTGCCTGCCAAAGACATCCATAATTCACAGATCACGATCATCGCACGGTCCCAGCCAAGGAGGGGATGAAAGCACCATCAGTTTCCATTCAGAGGATATCGACAGGTGATCAATGCTAGAAGTCTCATTGAAGGAAATAAACTATCGCACCAACAAGGGTTTGTTTCTTTGTAAGTTTTTTTTACAGCTTAGGTCATACAATATGGAGAGGGAACCAAGCAGAAATGATTTCTTTACAAATGTTACAAAGTAAATTATAACCGCTGAAAAAGGTACCATCTCAGTCCTTCACAACACTGCTTTTGTATGTTCACTAGAAAGACAGTCTAGGAATGAAGCAGTCAAAACGGGTACCATGACAGCTAGTGCTAATGATTAATTGGAAACTCAAGCCTACGCTCGTATAACAGCTTTCTCTTAGCACTCGAGCCGCCAAATGTTACATCTCGCCTGAGTTCGACGGAAATATGTCCACAAAACCTGACATAAAATCATAAGAATTTGGCCCAAACGATCCAGTAAAATCGGTGAACAAAGCCACAATTTTGAAATTGACGAGATTATCCAAAGCGGAATGGCACAACAATCAAGTTTAGGTCGGAACACAATGTAAGTAGTAAAGCTCACAATATGTTGATTAATTGCTCGGCGATTTCATGTTTTTTGTCCGACCTCTAATGACAGCCCTTCGCAACACTGCTTGTTCGTATGACCATCAGATAGGAATTACCTGCTTTTTAAGAACAGTATAGGGGGAAGCAGTCATAATGGTACTATATAAACAGCCCATATCAACATAGCACTTGATAATGATGACCAAGCAGGCCTCAACGCTAACTCAAAATGATAATGGCCCTGTAGGACCAGTAACACTTAGCAACTACTGGCCCTTCGAAATGTTTACTGGTCCTACATTTTTTCTTTATCATAACTAGAAAGAACATTGCATAAGATTCACCACAACATTCATCTTTATTAATGTTATCTTCATTTATTTCAAAAACAATTGGGGACATTCTCAGGGGGAAACTTTTTAACAAGAATGTCTACAAATGTTTACTGGCCCTGTAGGACCAGTTGAGGTCTTTTTTTACTGACCCGAAGCTGTTTTTTGGAATTTTTACTGGCCTGGGGCCATAGGTTCACCCTTAGCGTCGAGCCCTGCCAAGTGAACCCACTTATAACTATAAGGATCCAGCATAGACCCCAGACTTCAAACTCACACAAAGATATTGTACAGAGCGTGTCTACGATCTATGTGAGATATAAAACTATTCAGGAGACTAGAGGTATATGGGTCAGAGGATAGACTTTGGCTCTGTCATAGAGACAAGTACTGCTAAGGTAACTGGGTACATAAGTCAAGACAGTCATTGATATGAGGATCAGACTATCTTTGTTTAAACCCATTCACGCCTGTGGCCCCCCCCCCCCCCCCAAAAAACGCTTGACAGTTTTGAATAGTAACTAGGCCTACCCCCTGATGTCAGAGGATAAGCTGGAGATACAAATTAACAACAATAATATGGTGGGAAGAAGGTGTCACAACCAATAGGCTATGGAGAATTAGCCCATCCTGTCTGTCTTTTGGACAGGCAAGTATCCTTTTGGGACCGACTCTTGGGGGGGGGGGGGGGGTAATATTTAACCAAATATATTCCTTAAAAGACATCTTCTATGACATGGCTGAAGTGTAAATCAACTTTTTTGACACAATAGGTTACAAGCAAATGTAGTTGGTATAAAAGGATTTGAAGGAGCTGAGTATCTAAATCTGGACGGGCAGAAATCTTTGAACTGCTTTTTTGGACAGACTGTTTTCAAATCCTGGCTAAGACCATGCCTACTAGTGAACTGGTTAAGGCCTAAAAAAATAAATTGTTTGTTTCCTGTAACGGTCCGAAAAAAAATAAGGTAGGTAGGTCGGTAAAAAGGATATTTTTTTGCATTATTTTTTTGGTCAAAAATGAGTGTTTTATGCAAGTTTTAAGTTGATTGGGAGTTGGATGGACAATAAAAACTTTAGGGTAAAGATTTTTTGAATAAAAACTTGTTAGGGTAGGGTTACAGGAAACAAACAACTTTTTTTTAGGCCTAAGCATGTGAATGGAGGAGGGACTTACCATTGGTGGAGAGCAGGAAATGAGCTGGATTGGACCTCTTTAACCATCTGATCTTGTTGATCTTCTCCTCTATTTCTAAACTTTTTAGGTAGTCGAATTCTGGTTCGTGACTTTGGAAGGTGCTGTAGACATTGTAATCCCCGCGGCCCATGCCGGCTGATTGAGCCGCCTGAAATAAAACAAACAATATAACTATTGTTTTGCAAAAATAAAGAACCAAGTGAAGAAATACTGAAATAAGAAAACGCTATAGAGTTGTTAGGTATAACAATTGTTATAATGAGTATATATGAATTGTTCCGCAACAATAAAGAACCAAGAAATACTGAAATAAGAAAATGTTTAGAGTTATGTTGGGTATAATCATTGTTATAATGAATACAATGCATACTGCACCGTAAACAGATAAGATGTCATGCATAAAGGTATTCACTTACAAAAAATTATTCATGCACATTACTTCTGCATATTACCCCCCCCCCCCCCTCATTCTCCTATGTTACTGAAGTTTTTTTCTGATGCTTGCCATAACCTCATCAAAATGGGGGAAAACCACTAATATTAAATTTTGCATCTCATTTATTCTACCGTTTAAGATTTTACTAGATGAACACAAAATTGTGATATGCATGTGCAGAAGGCTTTAATTAGTAGGGGGTAAATGCCTGGGTCAACTTTCAGGGGAAGGTGACTGGGGATCCAGTGTACGATGATTTTATGAGCCTGTCGCCCCCTGAAGGCTAGGGAGGGTATTGACAGAGCCCCCCTGGAGCAGAGGTTATTTGCCACTCCATTACCCGTCTCCTCTCTCATCTAGTCAGGCCAGAATATCAGCTATCACTCAGTTATACCAACACTAAACAATCAGCAAGCACAACTCCCTAATGTGGAGTAATTCCTCCCTTCCTCTGGAAAAGCCAGCTCATGCAATAATCCTGCAATGCTTTATTAGGCTTTAACCCAATTCATGCTTACACCTCCATTAAAGAAGTGTCTGGATCTGTGATATTTTTAATATCACTTAGCATAATTATTATTAATGCACAAAAATCTGAGGAAGAGTTGTAAGTCAAATTCTATTTATCATCATTTCTCTGACATATTTTCCTATAGATGCAGTTCCCTAAAAGTAGACGGGTCTGTATTGGCTCTTCCAGGCCTAAATGGGTAACTGAATGTCATAGGTTGCACATGGCCCAGATTGAACCAGGCAGTCAGTGGGAATGGATGCATTGGAGCATTTGGATGGAGGGCTATTTCTAGAGCAAATCAATAAATTGAGTTGGGGAGTTAGATATGATGTCTATGCGCTCAGTCCTTCAGTGACCTTTCAGTCAAGTGCAGCCTATCAAGTCACCCTTTCAACAGTGTGCGTAGTCGATCCCAGCAAAAACAATATTGATGGAAAACCTCCTCCTTCAGTTGTCTGCATGGGATGGCATCATGGAAATAAACTACCGTGAGAAATGAGATTAAATTATCAGGGATTGAAAGGAACTTGTAGAGGTAGGGGCCAGGCATTCCAGTTATAACATTGAAACAAGGGTTTAACTAACTCACATTTAAGGGCCATTTTTTTTCCTTATATGTTCCAGAAGCCGGCATTTATTCCATTGCATGATGTTCAATAAATTCATACCCGAGGATTCTAATAACTGGATAAAATCTGGTGGCCTAAAATCAATACATTTGTTGGGAATCAAACCACTTTTTAGTGTTTTTTTGTTACGAAATCCCCAAAAAATCCTTCTTGTCAAAGTGAAACCCTGAAAATCATTGCAGCTGGCAGTTTCTTGCTGATCCAGACAGCTTAGGGCTCGAAATTAAGTGTTTTTTTCCCAAGGAGCCGAATAGCATCTTCAAAAGCCACTTACAGGTGTTTTGTATAGAAACCAGTGCATTTTGGGCTCCCTGCAGAAATTTGAGGGAGCCCCAGGAGAACGGCACCCCCTAATTTCGAGCCCTGCAGCTCATTTGAAATGTGCAGTTAATACAATACCAGGGCTTGACCAGCCAGTTGCTCCAATAACCCAATCTGGTTCCAGGGCTCCAAATAAGCTGTAGTCAGGACCCCAAGGCTCCCTTGAATTCTCCTGCAGTTCCTTCAAATTTCTGCAGGGAGCCCAAAGATGTACTGGTTTCTATACACAATACCTTTTGCTGGCTTTTGAAGATGCAATTAGGCTCCCTGGGAAATAATTTCGAGCCCCGATTTCTGGTCACAATATGGGTGGATTGCCCTGGATTCTAGATACTGACCACTTACTGGTATGATAAGCAGTTATGGTTTCGTGACAAAGCTGATCAGCATTTGCCCTGATGACTTATCAATATCCTAAATACCCCCATTAATCATCTGCTGAACCCATTTCCACAACATCATGGGTCCCAATTTGGTATTGGTTAGACCAGCAAACATTATGATGCATGATGGCCAAAATTGTCAAAAGCCTAAGCCAATCAAAGCTAAATAAGGTCAGAATTGAATGCAGTTCCAGGGTACGTGGTTCCTATTTTCATCAATTGTTCTTCAAATCAGAACATATATCCATCTTTTAAATTTGGTTTCAGCATTTTTTTTTTTAGCAAATTAGCATTCTTAGGAGACCCTTTCAGATTGATTGCGTAATAAATACAATGATAAGTAAATAACCACAAGAATAGAACAAACATGTAATCAACTTAGCATGGTCCATTCTTGGCAGATATAAAGGTTGAAAGAACTGCAGCGATACATCTTACATTTACACATATGAAAAATTGCCAGTCGCTGCCAAACATAATGAGAAAGCTTATCATATTTTCAACCCCCAACAAAATATACTGGACATTGCCATTTGACTTAACCTATACAGCAAGTATTTCACCTACAACAATGTCTGTTCTTGAAAAAATGAAATAGCATAGATAATTCTTAGTCTATCATAAACCTATTATTTAGATTTGGAGCTGACCAAAAAGTTTTCAATTACTTATATATTTACAATCATATGATTTTATCTGGGGAATGAAGCCTAGTCCTAAATACTAGTAAATGCCATGAGATAAAATATAAACAATTGCCATTTGCCAAATTAGCCAAATCATTTAGTGGCGAAAGCCCCTAAATCAGCCTTCATTTCTGCCCTAATATAAGCAGGACTCTAATCTGCAAAAATGTTAATTTGTCAACGAGGACTGTTCAGCAGAAGTATCATACTTATAGATCACACAGATAGGGAGAGGAGTAGCTTCCACTCTCACCCAGAGTCTGACAGATACAAGTGTAGATCTGAGATAAGGATATTTGCCTAGCCTCTGTATCAGCGGGAACACGGATGAGCGGACTTTGTACGGTATACTATCCCTCACTCCCAAACAAGAGCCCAAGGCTAAATTCCTCAACAACATATTCTAAACACTCCAGTCACTGGGTACAGTGGTGTGCAATAACACAAATTGACAATACAGAAACACAGCTCCTGAGTTCAGTGTTCCTGATTAGAAATGTGAAACAATCCTGTCATGCACCAGAAAGACTATCAATAACATACATTAAACAGTAATAGAGCACTTATTTTCAAGCAGCTTACGAGGAATTATATCTTAAGCTTGGTCATAAAGAGAAGTAATCTTAATCTATGGATCAATTACTTATGATATTTTTTTCTCCATTTTTGAAGATGAGGATTATAAAATTAAATCAAGAATGAAATATTTCTCATTCACAAGTGATATAAATGATATGTTATATAAAATTACACAGCTACACTATAAATGAGTATGTGTAACTTGCCTCAAGTATTTGAGAAAACATCTTTGAATATTGCGATTTATATATAATTTATGTTTATAAATATGTTTGTTCAAGCCTTAGTACTTATCAACTTTCAAGTACCATACTAAAATGCTCCCCACACACCGGCAGGTAACTTATGGTGTGAATGATCAAGAATAAGGCTAATTCATGATCTTGCTGACTGAACCCAGAAAGGCACATAAACTGCTTCCAAGCAGTGAGCAGCAATTCTTACAGTTACAGGGCTGGAAACCAGCCAAGAACAGCAAATGAAATTATCCCATCCAAGATACGATCTTCTTGATGTGATTGGGAACATAAGGCATCCAAACAGGGCTTCTGATCTGGGCCATTTTGATAACACAATGAAAGGGTTGCCATGACGATAGGCCATGTTTCTTTTCAGGTGCAGTCTTTGGCAAGCACAATCATTCAGACTCTTAGGCAGGGCTCAACACTTAATTTTGTAGGCACATGCAAAGTAGGGCGGGCAGGTTAATATGGGTTTTTACCTGCCTAACACAATTTTCACAAGCCCTACAAACTGTGTGAAAGAATGTACATAGAAGTAACTTTCTGCATGCACTTTACATGTACATGTATCCCTCCTATTTTTTTTTGTATCAAAGAAAAAGTATCGTATTTCCTCAGTGTAATAATAGATCTGAAGTTACATGAGTATGTCTTACCTGCCATGTCGGACAGGCACAATCTGACTTTAATCTGCCCTGCAGACATTTTGAAAATTTTGGAATTGCTGTTTTGGACAGGCGCTTTTAAAATCCTGGCTAAAACCCTGAGTCAGTGGAAACCTCCTATTAGACTACTCCACTATCTGGGGAGGCCCCCTTCGCAATAAAAAGGCCTTTTTATTTAATGAATTTGGGCTACCAGTGTCGAGCCCTGCACACACACATAAAAGCTTAAGCTGTGGCCTGTAGCTCATAAGACGATCAATGAGCCAGAATGGTTTCCAGCCACATCTACCCTTGATTAATCAATAGAGGGGATAAACTTCCTGCAAGTAGAAAACCAAAGTCAATAGGCTTAACCCATTCATGCCTGCAGCAACCAATAACTATGTTGGTGGTTTCTATTTGACCATGGCATTTTTCTGAAGATCTCGGAGGGAGAAATGTTGAACTGATCTTTAGAACCAGCAATCTCCTTTACATATTTTGTGGATTTATGCTTGATTCAAGTTATGGTCAAAAGTATCATAGGTCCACAGCACACTTGCCAAATCTCCAGGCAAGAGTAGGGTGCCTATCCTTGGATGAAAACCAATAATTGTGAGATACTGAGCTATTTGGAAGGGTTTGAGGGGAGGCATTTCAGAGCTGATATCATTAATTGAGCGGTAAACATGACTTGCCCATCCTTGAGGAACAAAACCAATAATTTTGCGGTATTGAGGGAAGGAAGGGAGAGGGGATATTCTGTTAGTTAATGCCACAAACTACCCAATAAATAACAGCATCATCCTTTCCTTGGGCAAAGACTTTCCATTACTGCCTTTCTGAGCAATGCAGGAAAATTTCAGATGAGCTAGATTTTGAGCACTAGACCCTGTATCTCACCAAACTGCTTTGAAAATGGATAACAAATTAACAATATCCAATCATGATCAGAATTATGATCAGAAATTTTCCCAAGGCTCCCTTCTTTATGGGTTAATCTGAAAAATACTAGTATGTACCTATGTGCAATGCCTATGTGCACAACATTTTCAGTGAAGCCTGATCAAGACAAAGAATACAATACCATATATACAGTCAGGCCTGTTTTAAGAGACCACGCAAGGGAAGACCAAAACATGGTCTCGTAAGACAGGTGGTTTCCTAATAGGGGTCATTAAAACTAAGGTTACACCAGGTAAAATGAAAATGTGGTCTCTCAATAGAGGTGGTCGCTCGGGCAGGTTTGACTGTAATTTCTAGCCCTGCCTAGTTATATCACACGTGGTAGATTTCTCTCCCGCCCCAGTCGCTGGCAATATCAGCATGATATAGCTCCTTCCCTCTGTAAGACAGGAGTTGCTGCTATTAGTTGCAAGAGGCAGCAGCAGTGTTGTAGAAGTGGAAGCGTAGGCGTGGAGCAGCCTCGTCGAGCATCGCAATGCACAGCAGCCATAATCACCCTGCAAGCCTTTCACAATGCTTCTCACAGGTAATTCCTGCATGTACAGGGAATTCTTCTCAACGCTTTTCATGGGTTCCAGGCAAACGCCTCCCCCGCAGTCTACATGTACAATATGGCTGGTAATGGGTGGATACAATAGGCAATGATAACAGCAGCAGATAGGATATGCGATATCCTGGATAGACTATTACAGGGTTGATATGATCCCAGTTAATTTGGCCGTTTAGTTGTGTTTTGCAGGAGCACTGGAGGTTAGTGAAGCAAGACCAGCAACAGTGTGCTTGGCTCCCATTAGGGGGTTTCCATCAAAACATATAACAAGTTCACTATGCCTCAATTGATTTGTGCTTTCAACGCTTTGCTATGCAATTAATTATCTCTTAATCTATTCATGTGATCATTTTTGAAATACATATCCTAGATAGCAGATAATAGTTTTCTGTAATAAAGAATTCAAGGATAACATTATCAAGCTCAACAGAAGTTGCTTCATAGGGCCTAGAAAAAAGTTTGTTTCCTGTAACGGTCCGGAAAAAAATAGGGTAGGTAGCTCGGAATTTCATTTTTCCAGATATTCTTTTGTTTAAAAATTTGTTTTATGCATGTTTTTTGTTGATTGGGAGTCAGGAGGGCTGAAAAAACTTTAGGATAGGGATTTTTTTGAATAAAAACGGGTGGGTAAGGTTACAGGAAAGGAACTTTTTTTAGGCCTAGGTTGCTGTGAAAATTAAAACCCCAAATATAGAAGAAAGTCACAATAATCAACAAAGTAGTACAAGGACATCTCAAGACCAAGAAAACTAGAACAAAAATTTGCACAAAAACAACCACAAAAATGTCTTTCCCCTTTTTCATAAATCAAAATAATAAAAGAATGACTTGAAAGGTCCTTGTTTTCCCCACTGATTGGTTAGTCATGCCAGGTGCCAGAGGTATAAATTTGCATTATCATTGAGGATTCCAAGGAGTCTGAGGTTAATCAATCAAAACAAGGAGTTCATGCTAAACAATTCAACAATTATTGTTATCTGCGATGGGAGGTTAGTATACTGGGGAACATAAGAGGGAGAGTCAAACTTAAAATGTCAAACCAAACCCCATTGACATATATGTGCATTCATATGATAAGTAACAATGACCTACCACTGGCAATCTAGACACTTGACTAGAATGAAATTGAGAAAATGTCACTTACTTCATCTAAATCACTTACCAGCTCATCGCGCTTAAAAATGACAACTCGTCCCCCTTTGTCACCTGTAGCGAGAAGCTGGCCATTGTTGTTGAATTCCACGCAAGATATGATATCGGCTGAAAAACAAAAGAAAACAAAATCAGAAACTGAATTTAATTATTATTTTTTTCTCCTTTAATAAGATGTTTACTTCCATAGCAATCATTCCAATACTTTTTTGTAATCTTTTTTTTAAAAATAGCAGCAAGTGAGACAATACTTCTGGGCATTAGTTTGGCAATGGATCAATTATAGTATTGACCCATCATATTTTAGGGGCAGTGGACTGTGGTAATTACGGTCATTTGGCTTGAATAACAATCTACACTGACAGTGTTAGACCCATTACTTGGGAACAGATTGAGACTTCATAAGTTCAACCCTAAATAGAAACTACTCAACTGTAGCCTAGTAGCAGTTACTTATGGGTCAATTCAATCATGATTTTATCAACCAACTTAAGGGTGCCGACTGCTAGTGAGACAAATGGAAATGTTACTGCTGGTGTAGATTTGCTACCTCACCTACTCGAGACCAGTAAACGCAGCAACAGTGGTGCCAATAACAACTTGCAGTCACACTGCTACTACTGCACTGATACTGTAATAGTGATACCAGTGCCTTAGTGCACTGATAAGATAGTATCAGTTCCCTAGTGCACTGAATCACTTATAAATACCAGTGAATGTCTTTTGGCTTTTCTCTTCTACCGTTACCAATTGACCCCTGTGTGGTCCAAAAATCACACAATTTTGACATAATCATTCTAATGATTTACAGCTAATTCAAGCTAACAATGAGCGATAGTACAAGTTCAGGAGTATAGTCCATTCACTCTGCACAAAAGATTGATAGACCCTACAGGTGGACGTGTGACCTCTACATGTCCACTAGTAAAGTAGACAGATGAGTTTTGCCAGTAGACAAGTAGGTTTTCGGGGTCACAGAGTAGCGAGGCTCTCCAGGGGTACCATATCTCAAGAACCACAATCTCTACATCTTATTTTAGACTACTAGTGTCCCATGTACCAATTGCCCCGTTAGCTCCCCTTATGTTCAAGTTCACCACACTCAGAGACTCCTAACCACAAACTGACCCAGATTTCCAGAAGTGGACAGGTGGGTTTGGCCTGAACATCTATAGAAATCAAACCTGATCTTACAGGCACACAGTTGAAACTTACAAACCCATTCACTTTGCTCATTGTTAGCTTGAATTAGCTATAACATTGCTTGGAAGGTATCTGATGTTTTTATAGGGGTCATGCATACCCACTTAGCCTTTGTAAGATAAATCATACATACACGTACAGTAACAAGTTTTAACAGCTCAAATATAAAATCCAAGACCATTTTATTGCCAGACCTGATAATCTCTTTCATTTGTATTCAAATCAATACTACGCCACAGGCAGTGTTGTTACTGGTCAATATCACTGGCATAACAGGTGTGCATAATAGGGATCATGTGTGAGCAATCCTAAGATTTCCCCCCTGACAAATCATGTGATATAGTAATCACTAATCAGTGTTTGTCATGGAATGACTCTGATGTTGAAAGGAATTGATTAGCAAATCAAATTGTTATCAATATCTTCTTTCACTGAATTGTTTATAAGTGACCACCATATTAAATGTTGTGAAAATGGGGTGCCTGAGAAATTCATGTAGTATGAATAACTACTTCCTATCAACCCTTCCAATGCTGAGGATACTTCTGTCCAAAGCGCAAATAATATTGAAAACCATCTAAACCCTGTCATGTTGGTATTCATTGGATAGCTCTCACTGAGTACTTTCAGATGAGTACACAGTACTACACCCATGTGGAAGGATTTCAATCATTTTTTCAAGTTTTTTGCCTCATTTAATATTGGCCAAATTAGCCACCAGCAGCGATAAGGGTTCAGGTTTTATCAATTTATACTTGAAATCACTGAGTTGTTTAATTATAGATATTAAAGTGAGTAAAGTGACCCCATATATGATGATGTTGTGAAAAAGGGGTGCCAGAGAAATCCATGGTATGAATTACATCCGCTAGACATTCAAAGGTACTTCACAATTCAAATGTCTATATATTTTGTTCCTGAATGCGCCAGTGAGATATACCTATAACTTTAAGGCAGGCTCAGGTGTTTGAACCAGACCCTGGAGGAAGACTGGCAGCAACCAGGCTAAAGCAGCATACCTGTGCGCTAGTGGCTGGTGAATGATGGGAGCCCAAGTCAGGGTCACGTTTCAGTGACAAATTAGCCAGGCAATTAATCATTGCCTGAATGCTTTATGAATGATTATCAGATATCAATAGCTCCAGCAATTCTCCACTTCTCATGTGGTCTAGTTACATGTTGGAGTAAATCACGCCTTCAGAGCTGCTAGCAGCCATACCAATCCTCCTGTTACATACACTTATCATGGGATCAAAACAGATTTCTCACAACTCAACCAAGCGCTGTGACTACAAACCAGATAACAGTAAACACCAGACACTCATTGAGACAATGCATGTTTGCACATATACATATGATTATGACGGTATGAGATTGAATATAGGTTAGTAGATTGAATGACAAATATTCCTAGTCAGATAACTAGGGTAAATCTGACAGCCTCTGTGGTGCGGAAAGTCCTCTCGCGGACAATTATCAAGAGATGTTATTTTTGTGTGTGTGTGCCAGTTGTTCAATTTACATTTCAAATTTGAAATCCTTCTTCCAATAAAAGTGAATACTTCTGAACTGTTGGATAGTGACAATGTTGCATTAAATTCATGAAAGCTTTAATTGGTTAACACTTAAATTTAAAACATACAGGATCTAGGAATGACTTTGTATTTAATATATAACACCATGAAAAAACACTGATAAAATAGTCCATGTACAAAAATGTACACATCATTTTCTTCCATAAAGCATTTAGGAATTAAGAATGGATTCTTTTTCATGTGAAGCAACACTTGTTTTTTAAGTATGTACAGAAATGACTTGTTATCATAACAATAGAAGCATCTACCGCCTTAATATGTGCAGAACTAATGTTTGTAAAACATGTAACATAGCCATATGAAATGGCAGAACAGTAGTCACTGAATTCAAAAAGAATATATATACATTGAACAGGGATGCTTTGAAAACAACCTTGTACAAATAAATGCACAACCTAGATGCAGAGTGTAGGCTATTGAAAAAATAAATTATCAAATATATGTCAATTTCATGTGTACGTTTACTTGAAGTGGCTCAATTAAGTTAATCAAAGCCACATACTGACATGGAACTGTCAAAATGAATGCTAACCTGTCTAAAGTGTTTTCCCTCCATTTCGAACCCTTTAGCTTTGAGCTCCCCACATATTCAAAAATTGTCAATTATAACAGTTCCGGTTTTACACAGAGACTATTGTGGAACGAGAGCTACTTTTCGTGGACATTCCAACCCTATAAACGGAAGAACGACGAGAAGTCAATCAGTTGCAGATTGCACTGTTGATTTCTTGAGATAAATTTCGTGCACTTTTATCAAAGAATGGTTCCACAGCCACCGACCATTTGACAGATTTGACAGCTCAGCCGGTGCTTAGCTATCTTAGTTACAGCAAAAAGTACATGAAAATGCAACATACCTTCGGTGACATCCTCTTCAACTGTACCCTTCACTTGTGAAAAACACCAGTGTATCTCACTGCTATTGCCTGAAAGAGAGGAACGAGAAACATATTCAATTGAATGGAAAGAGGAAGCCGACATTTTCTTTCAGGGCATGAAGTTTACAAAGGTACTAATGACAATTGCAGACGTTTTATAGTCTTACCCGCCATATCATCGGCAAACCGTGCACTCAGGTGATCATATAAGATATCCCACTACACTATTGTCGTCCAGATGATTGTAATCCACAGGCAAATAATCAGGATGACATCCGATTCCGATACCCGGTCCTTGTCAACGGAAAATTCAAAATGGCGCACAGTGGAGGAAAATTCATGTGACGTCACTATTTTGGCGCTGCATGATGGGAAGTTTGGATGGAGAGGCGGGCACTTCAGTGCCACAGCGCTTACCACAGAAATATTGAGTGAGCGGAAAGCGGGGAAGAATATTGCGTGCTTTCTGCACTACTCTTTCTAAATTCATTAGAATCGGAAATTTAGTTAACTTAATCATTAACATGAGAATATATGCATTGCCCACCTATAAACCACTTAATGTATTTTCTTTAATGAATTAATAAGAAATGGACCATATAAACTTTTACAATTTTAACCCATTCATACTTACAACAGCTCAAAACAGCCTGTCAACTTTGGTGAATTATCTCAGATGAAAGCATTGTTGGAAAAATATTTCAAGGAGAAATGTTTGATGGATTACTAGCAATAACTCTCCATGAAATGTTTTGTAAAGCTATTTTCAATTTCAAAGTTATTATCAAAAGTATCTTAGATCCCGGCAGACGTCAATTTCTAGAAAAAAATAACATTTGAGCATGAATGGGTTAACATGGTCCGGGTGGTGGTACTTTAGCCTTGCAATGTCCGTCAGAAAAGTACACTGTGAGAAATTCTATTGCACAGGAAATGTTATTCAGACAGGTAGGCTTAGATGCTTGCAGTGAAACCCCTTCAATGCTGCAGCTACTTTTACACAAGACATTCGACCACTAGAATGATTGAAAGCCATCCGAACCCTGCCATGTCGGTATTCATTTGAAAGCTCTTCCTCATTACTTATCAGATGAGTACATCATTAGCCAGGGTTCAGTCATTTTCAGCTTTTGACGATATTTTTCACATTTACTTTTTCACACTATTTTACTACTACTACTACTACTGATAATAATAATAATAATAATAATAATAATAGTAATGATGATGATAATGCTACTACTACTACTACTACTACTACTACTACTACTACTGCTGCTGCTGCTGCTGCTGCTGCTGCTGCTGCTGCTACTACTACTACTACTACTCATATTAATGATAACAACAACAACAACAATAATAATAATAATAATAATAATAATGATAATAAATATAATAATCATAATAATAATAGTAATTATAATAATCATAATTATGATAATAACGAGGTTTGAAGTATTTCAATGCTAAGTTAATTGTACCGGATCTGTGTTTGGCCTAGCACCGTTGCCTCCTGTTATGCAGGAGTCTATGATGCACAAGAATCTGTATCAGATACCATATACGTAACCTGATTATGTCTATCAACTCATAAGGAGCTATGTAAACAATACGCAAATATTTCATTATTTATATTTTTCTTCAAATTGCATGTAGATATTGCACACATGGGTTTCCAACTTGTGGGGATATGGCCTCAACTGTTGAATGCGACGTTATTATAACACCTTTCCTTCCTTCACATTGCATCTATGGGTATTGCAATATTATGACGTCTTTTTCACATTGGATCTGAGAGAAGGGGATGTATTTCTCTGATTGGATGTAGAAAAAAATACAGTCCGAAGACTCAAAGGGGTGCTATGCAAGCATTTTGTAAAACATTCTAACTTCATTAAGAAGGGTTTCAAATTGATTTTGTTCGTTGCGATTTGGAAATTGTCTCAACAAAACGTTTCCACTAATAAATAAAGTCGCACATTCACAGCGTCCTCTATATTCAGTATGATAAACCAATTTAGCAGGAGTTGCAGAGAGAGAGTGTGTGTGAGAGAGAGAGAGAGAGAGAGAGAGAGAGAGAGAGAGAGAGAGAGAGAGAGAGAGAGAGTCGGCCAAGCCTAGTTCAAACATAACCCCTAACTTTTTTCCTGTTTCTGTTATCGTATATGACGATACAACATGCATCAAATAGACGTCGGCAGTTACAGCCTCAGATGCATAGTTAGGTTCAACATTGTTGAACTAGGCCAAGTCATATACTGTTGATGTGCATCACATCAGAGAGAGCTGATTTACTGCTATTGTAATAGGAAAGACATGGTTCGATTTTCCGCCTATAGATGGCACCAGATGGTCTGGCTTCGCTGGTCTGTACAGTGGCTCCATCTTGAGCCGTAACAGTACCACCTGCTATGATCAAGATGGCCAGATCACCTTAACCATTTGCTGTAATAATACTATAAACACTAGACAGTATCAAATATGCATGGCTATGAATAATTAAAGGCTAAACACTAATATTCTGTGTATATTTAACTTCTAAGAAGAACGCCAGACTTTATAGAAAAACTCATTGACGAAGTTCTAAGTTTTAGTCACTAATAACTTCCTCACATGCCTCAAACCTAGTGCACTGCTATAATAACGCAGTAAAGAGATGATTATCTTGAAATCATCTGCCACTCTATTGGTAAGTACGCCTGGTTCCCATGCGTGCAGTTTCACCTGAATCCTTAAGCTTTGACCAGTCGCTTTACACATGTGCAGAGTTGTGTAGGGCTGCCTTAAGACACCTTGGGAATGAGATTATTCATATTAAAACCCCAAAGCCATCCATTTACAACTGTAATGTCAGCAGTATTGTCACGTAAGTGCTTGGATATATAACTATGTTCACCCTTTAAATAAACAAGTGGATATGAAACCAGCCGGTCAATCTGAAAAAGCTGGCTGAGGAGAATAGGCCAAAAGTCGTGTTCTGCGCATGTTGGTGCGCAAGTTGCTATGTAATGTAAACGAGACGAGAACCCTAATTGGTCTTTTTTCCTAGTGATGTCACGTTCAAGCCAGATTCGAGGACGCTGGCATAGCAATGTCTTCACTATAGCCCATATATCCATTCTGTTATCCGTCTTAGGTTCACCTAATTGCGTTTATAAATGTTTTGTAACTGTAGCGGCTGTGACGTCACTGCAGTTGACGACCAACAATTCCTGCGGATGGTTGCTGCGCTTATGCACTTGGCAAAGTCGTTGCCGTTCCTTGGTTAAATTCTTACTTTAATGAGTGCAACCCACCCCAGAAATATCACTGTATTAAAGCTTTTCTTATTCCGGTACATTTCCAGAAATACTGTAAAGAGTACTTTTCTTACAGTAGTAATACATATATCAGTAGTAAAACAGGTGCATACGCGTAGGAAACAACCACAGGAAGAAAGACTGTAAGAAAAGTTTCCAGTCAAATAATTTTTATTGATACCTTTATCTTATATTCCCATGTTGTCGTTTGACAGGGTAGCTGGCGACCGTTTATTTCACCTTTCTCATCGTCAGGAATGTCTGATAATTACCTATAAACTCCAGCCAACGAGGTCAACTTCACAAATTACAGCTGTGATTTGTATTCTGTTGATAATTTTCGAGGCATTATTTCTGTTCAAAGTAGCATCAATTTGTATTGGCAAAATTAGCCACCAGCAGCACAAGGGTCAAAGAGCGGCCTGAAAACTAAGTACAAACCCCCCAGTCCGTATCATCTGCACCGTACGCAGGTGTACTGCAGAACTTAGAAACAATACTCCTACACCCATAAAAGAATCTAGAAACAGTTATCACAAATCTAGAAACACCTATGTTTTGGAGTTTGGAATTTTGTGACTAGCCAGTTGTAAGTAGTGGAGGAAACCGGAGTACCCGGCGAAAACCACCGCCCAACTCCAAGTCACTGGCAACTTTCTCATACATGAGATGACCTGAAGCTATTATGACACCTCTTAAAGATACAAATACAACTACTTAAACATTCAGATAGAGCCTATATCCAGCACTTTAACATTCAGAGTGAGCTAGACTAGGCTCCTAGTTGACATTCCCTTCTATGTTGCCCACGCACTGTGATGTAGGACCAGATATGGTAGATAGATGGCACCACTTAGTCCTCCTATCTCTCCTGCCATACTCAAACTGAGTCCTCTATTCACCTGGTGAGATTAATGTGAACGAATTTGGACACTATGGCCACCTTGACCATTTGATGCCCGATAACAGAAAAACTCGACAGAAAAAATAGCATATGACAGCCTGGAACTCTACCCTGGATTGAGCCTATAGCCTGGAACCAGTATTTTGATATCCGTTCAGAGCCTAAAACAGTAGTCTAACACATTCGACACTACCTATACCGGGTAATAAAACATTCGGATGGAATTCAAAAACAACACTCCTTCAGAAGAAGTACTAGTATATATATATATATATATATATATATATATATATATATATATATATATATATATATATATATATATATAGTTCTCATTGTGTAGTATCGTCTGCACGCTGTCGTGTTCTGAAAATAAAACAACACCTGAATAAACAACACCTTTTATTTGAAATATTTGATTGAAGGTTGTTGGTTATGGTCCGATAAACATTTCTTCAGATATTACCAAAACATGTTGTCAGACAAGTATCGCCATAACAATGAGGGTGCTGCGGGGATCCATGGGTTAACCCATTCATGCTAAGTACGTTCCTTTGGAAATTGTCGTCTGGAACTATGAAACTATTGATAATACAACGGGATTTCTAATTGATTATATGAAATATTTGATGGAGAGTTGTTGATTGTACTATGAAAGCATATCTCCTTCAAGTAATTCCCCAGCTATGCTTTCACCTGAAAGATCTCACCACATTTCTCAGGCTGCTTTTGCCTACTGCGGCCATTGATGGGTTATGTACCTACCCCATAATTTCTGGAAAAGGCCTGTCAGTGAAAATATAGGCAATTCCTCCATTTGCCGCTTGCCATCGCTAAGAAGTCGAATCATTAGTAGCCTATGTTACAATATCGTCAGTAAGCTAGAGACAATGCACATTGTCCTATATGTTTCCCAAAGGTCTCGCATCAAATATTCACCATGTCTCATATCTCTGCATGATTGGCAGTGCGACTCACTCAGTCGGTCATGCAGGTCGATACATACTGAAACACGTAATGGAACGATGCGAAGGTCGCTTGAATTTCAGCAACAAGACCACTAACACGACAAGAACGGCTCCCTGGAGAACGCAAACAGTCCTCTATGTGGTTGTCTGCACTGATTTGCTGAATGTCTGCACTGGTTTCTTTTATATAATCCTTGTTGTTAGCGGGCTCTTTGAACAGGCCCCCTTACTTTCCGTAACGCACATAATTCTGCATGTCGTGTACTTTCTAATCCATGGTAGTGTAATGTCTATTGTGCAGGTATACACTATCATAACCGCATCTGCCTGCTCGACCGCCTCGTTATCAGTGCGGGCTGGGAGTGAGTTAGTTATGGTAATTATCTGCTAGTTGAATTAGCTTAACGCAATCAGTACGTAAGTGGTTTATCCGTAGCGCAAGTTATGTCACTCTCTTCAAGGAATGCGATTCCGTCAGAAGTTTCAACATTCCAAGCTGGCTTGGAAACTTCTCCAGAACGCACTGGTAGTCATGATCTCGTTTGGCTGATCGCCCCCACTTCATCACAGGTCATAACACGTGTTGTAATGGAGTTTTTAACCCATTCGTGCTTAGAAGTTTTTTTTAGATATTGTCGTCTGGATCTTT
>OZ012694.1:7066433-7096433 GCA_963942565.1 Maea johnstoni
GACTAAAAACATAATTTCTGCCCTCCAGATTTAACTACTCAATTACTTCAAATCTGTACACCAACTACTTAATAGCCTACTGTGTAAAAAAGGACAATGCACACTTCAGCCATGCCATGGATAATGGTTTGTTAGTGAGATATTTGGTAATAATGCCAAAGAAGTCGAAATTGAATGTTCTTTATATAAATTTATGCCTGTCCAAAAAGGAGGTTTTCAGGAAACTGCCAATCCAAAAGATAGGCTCTCCGGTTCCTAGCTAAATCCCTAATGCACAGTCAGTCTAGCCTTTTTTTCTGTTGTTTTATGCAGGTTAAGGGAGTCAACGAACAAAGGACTGAGAATTTTCTGCAAGCACATTCCCACTCTCTATTTGGACCTGTTGCAATAGCTTGCAACATAACCACTTGCCCCGTTGCAAATGAATTGGGCAAAAAATGGTAAATGGGCAAGCGAAAACAACAACAACTAACTTGCCCTGCTTGGCAAGTAACATTTGAGTCCTCGCAATGTATCTCACCTTTGTTGAACAGACTGGCGGGGCAAGTGAAAGTGCCGGCGGGGCAACTTTGGGGGCAGCTTGCCACCACTAGCCAAGTAATGTTTTGGAACCTTTGTTGCATCATGTGTAACATGGCAAACAGTGAGTCTAGCCATCTTGCCTGCTGTTTCTGTGGTTTGAGGGGGTCATAGGGCCTGGACTGAGAACAGTGGCCTTGCATGTTCTCCTCAAACTCAAGGCCCATTATCTGATGAGAGGAAAAGGTTGTGCCCCTGCTGCAAGCAGCTCCGCTCATCAAGAATTCCTATCCTGCACTGGCAGGCCTGCCAAAGACATCCATAATTCACAGATCATGATCATCGCACGGTCCCAGCCAAGGAGGGGATGAAAGCACCACCAGCTTCCATTCAGAGGATAGCGACAGGTGATCAATGCTAGAATTCTCATCGAAGGAAATAAACTATCGCATCAACAAGGGTTTGTTTCTTTGTAAGTTTTTTTTTACAGCTTAGGTCATAAAATATGGAAATGATTTCTTTACAAATACTCCGAAGTAAATTATAACCGCTGAAAAAGGTACATCTCAGTCCTTCACAACACTGATTTTGTATGTTCACTAGAAAGACAGTCTAGGAATGAAGCAGTCAAAACGGGTACCATGACAGCTAGTGCTCATGATTAATTGGAAGCTCGAGCCTACGCTCGTATAGCAGCTTCCTCTGAGCACTCAAGCCGCCATTACATCTCGCCGAGTTCGACGGAAATATGTTCATATGAAAACCTGACATTAAAAATCCTAATAATTTGGCCCAAACGATCCACTCCGGCCCTCCAGTAAAATCGGTGAACAAAGCCACAATTTTGAAATTGAACAAAATCAATTTCATGACGAGATTATCCAAAGCGGAATGGCACAACAATCAAGTTTAGGTAGGGACACAATGAAAGTAGTAAAGCTCGCAATATGTTGATTAATTGCTCGGCGATTTCACGTTTTTTTTGGCGGCGCGTCCAACCTCTAATGACAGTCCTTCACAACACTGCATGTTTGTACGACCATCAGATAGGAATTACCTACTCTTTAAGAACAGTATAGGGGGGGGGGGGGGGGGGGGGGGGGGGGGAGCAGTCGTAATGATACTATATAAACAGCCCATACCAACATAGCACTTGATAATGATGACCAAGTGAACCCACTTATAACTATAAGGATCCAGCATAGACCCCAGACTTCAAACTCACAAAAAGATATTGTACAGAGAGCGTGTCTACGATCTATGTGAGATATAAAACTATTCAGGAGACTAGACGTATATGGGTCAGAGGATAGACTTTGGCTCTGTCATAGAGACAAGTACTGCTAAGTTTACTGGGTACATAAGTCAAGACAGTCATTGATATAAGGATCAGACTATCTTTGTTTAAACCCATTCACGCCTATGGCCCCCCAAACGCTTGACAGTTTTGAATAGTAGCTAGGCCTACCCCCATGATGTGAGAGGATAAGCTGGAGATACAAATTAACAACAATAATATGGTGGGAAGAAGGTGTCACAACCAATAGGCTATGGAGAATTAGCCCATCCTGTCTGTCTTTTGGACAGGCAAGTTTCCTTTTGGGGCCGACTCTTGGGGGGTAATAACCAAATATATTCCTTAAAAGACATATTCTATGACATGGCTGAAGTGTAAATCAACTCTTTTGACACAATAGGTAAGCAAATGTAGTTGGTATAAAAGGATTTGAAGGAGCTGAGTATCTAAATCTGGATGGGCAGAAATCTTTGAACTGCTATTTTGGACAGGCTGTTTTCAAATCCTGGCTAAGACCCTGCCTACTAGTGAACTGGTTCAGCATGTGAATGGAGGAGGGACTTACCATTGGTGGAGAGCAGGAAATGAGCTGGATTGGACCTCTTTAACCATCTGATCTTGTTGATCTTCTCCTCTATTTCTAAACTTTTTAGGTAGTCGAATTCTGGTTCGTGACTTTGGAAGGTGCTGTAGACATTGTAATCCCCGCGGCCCAGGCCCGCTGATTGAGCCGCCTGAAATAAAACAAACAATATAAGTATTGTTTTGCAACAATAAAGAACCAAGTGAAGAAATACTGAAATAAGAAAACGCTATAGAGTTGTGTTAGGTATAACAATTGTTATAATGAGTATATATGAATTGTTACGCAACAATAAAGAACCAAGAAATACTGAAATAAGAAAATTTTAGAGTTATGTTAGGAATAATCATTGTTATATTCAATGCATACTGTTCCGTAAACAGATAAGTTGTCATGCAAATATAAAGGAATTCACTGATATTATTCATGCACATTTTTATATTTGCTACGCAGGCCATTAAGTAACCCAGGCTGTGAACCTTCCTTACTTCTGCATATTATCCCCCCCCCCCATTCTCCTAGATGTTATTTAAGTTTTTTTTCTGATGTTTGCCATACCCTCTTCAAAATGGGGGAAAACCACTTATATCAAATTTTGCATCTCATTTATTCTACCGTTTAAGATTTTACTAGATGAACACGAAATTGTGATATGCATGTGCAACAGGCTTTAATTAGTAGGGGGTAAATGCCTGGGTCCACTTTGAGAGGAAGGTTACAGTAATTGTTCAGGGACTGGGGATCTAGTGTACGTTGGTGGTTGATTCTATGAGCCTGTGGCCCCCTGAAGGCTAGGGAGGGTATTGACAGAGCCCCCCTGGAGCAGAGGTTATTTGCCACTCCATTACCCGTCTCCTCTCTCATCTAGTCAGGCCAGAATATCAGCTATCACTCAGTTATACCGACACTAAACAATCAGCAAGCACAACTCTCCCTAATTTGGAGTAATTCCTCCCTTCCTCTGGAAAAGCCAGCTCATGCAATAACCCTGCAATGCTTTATTAGGCTTTAACCCAATTCATGCTTACACATTCATTAGAGAAGTGTCTGGATCTGTGATATTTTTAATATCACTTAGCATAATTATTATTAATGCACAAAAATCTGAGGGAGAGTTGTAAGTCAAATTCTATTTATCAACATTTCTTTGACATATTTTCCTATAGATGCCGTTCCCTAAAAGTAGACAGAGGTATTCGCTCTTCCAGGCATAAATGGGTAACTGAATGTCATAGGTTGCACATGGCCCAGATTGAACCAGGCAGTCAGTGGGAATGGATGCATTGGAGCATTTTGGATGGAGGGCTATTTCTAGAGCAAATCAATAAATTGAGTTGGGGAGTTAGATATGATGTCTATGCGCTCAGTCCTTCGGTGACCTTTCAGTCAAGTGCAGCCTATCAAGTCACCCTTTCAACAGTGTGCGTCGATCCCAGCAAAAACAATATTGATGGAAAACCTCCTCCTGCAGATGTCTGCATGGGATGGCATCATAGAAATAAACTACCGTGAGAAATGAGATTAAATTTTCAGGGATTGAAAGGAACTTGTAGAGGTAGGGGCCAGGCATTCCAGTTATAACAGTGAAAACAAGGGTTTGACTACCTCACATTTAAGGGCTATTTTTCTTCTCTTTTCCTTATATGTTCCAGAAGCAGGCATTATTCCATTGCATGATGGATAATAACTGGATAAAATCTGGTGGCCTAAAATCAATACATTTGTTGGGAATCAAACCACTTTTTTGCGTTTTTTGTTACAAAATCCCCAAAAAATCCTTCTTGTCAAAGTGAAACCCTGAAAATCATTGCAGCTGGCAGTTTCTTGCTGATCCAGACAGCTTAGGGCTCGAAATTAAGTGTTTTTTTCCAAGGAGCCGAAAAGCATCTTCAAAAGCCACTTACAGGTGTTTTGTATAGAAACCAGTGCATTTTGGGCTCCCTGCAGAAATTTGAGGGAGCCCCAGGAGAACGGCACCCCCTAATTTCGAGCCCTGCAGCTCATTTGAAATGTGCAGTTAATACAATACCAGGGCTTGACTAGCCAGTTGCTCCAATAACCCAATCTGGTTCCAGGGCTCGAAATAAGCTGGAGTCAGGACCCCAAGGCTCTCTTGAATTCTCCTGCAGTTCCTTCAAATTTCTGCAGGGAGCCTAAAGATGTACTGGTTTCTATACACAATACCTTTTGCTGGCTTTTGAAGATGCAATTAGGCTCCCTGGGAATAAAAATAATTTCGAGCCCCGATTTCTGGTCACAATATGGATGGATTGCCCTGGATTCTAGGGACTGACCACTTACTGGTATGATAAGCAGTTATGGTTTCGTGACAAAGCTGATCAGCAATTGCCCTGATGACTTATCAATATCCTAAATACCCCATTAATCATCTGCTGAACCCATTTCCACAACATCATGGGTCCCAATTTGGTATTGGTTAGACCAGCAAACATTATGATGCATGATGGCACAAATTGTCAAAAGCCTAAGCCAATCAAAGCTAAATAAGATTAAGGTCAGAATTGAATGCAGTGCCAGGGTACGTGGTTCCTATTTTCATCAAGTGTTCTTCAAATCAGAACATATATCCAGCTTTTAAATTTGGTTTCAGCATTTTTTTTTACCAAATTAGCATTCTTAGGAGACCCTTTCAGATTGATTGCGTAATACAATGATAAGTAAATAACCACAAGAATAGAACAAACATGTGGGTCATTCCGTGTCAAATCACCGGGAGGTGTTGCTGCATGTTTTCAGATATGGCTCAAAATTGGTTTGGTGAAAGCTATACATGTTTTTAGAGAATCCCCAAAATATCAGCTCAAAATCTTTACTGGGTCAGGAAATACGACCAGTCTAAGGCCAGGGGGTGGTCAAATACTAACAAACTGGCCTGAAACCCTGATTTTCAGACCCTAGAAATTGTGCAAGTGACATTTCCACAGTGCTTCCCATCTCAGAAATAACTCTCCAGGTGACATAGACCTGATATTCACAATGGGACTATTTTCTATGTTCCCATTGGTCAGATAATGATATGCTAATTAGCTCAATCGTCTCAAAATACACCATTCGCGTTTGTGATTTTAGTGTTTTCAACATCCTCTAGTTCAGCTGATATACATCCTAGGAGGCTGTAAATGGATATATACTACCTCTGTTACATACTATGTGTTAGGAGGACAAAGAAATAGGCTTACAGGTCTTAGAGGTTCAGATACAGGGCTCTAGAAGTGCTATTTTAAACAAAATTACTAGTCGCGAATGGTTTTTAAGCTGGTATTATGGGGAGATATGCTATTGTATAATAGCATTTGACATTTTTTATCATTTCTATGTATAGAGGAGTACCACACATAAACAATACCAGTACTTTGGGTGGTCTAATTTCTGAGATAGAGGTGCGGAAACTTGGGAAATTTTCAAAATTGACCCAACTTTACCTCTCTGAAAAGTCATGTGGGTCAGGAGTTAGAAGATTGAGCTTCTGCATCAGGGAAGGTCTATATTCTGTCTTCATCCATGCCAAGTTTCAAGTTTGGCATCTGGCTCCTTCATAGAAATCAGAAATGACATGTATAGCCACAAACGTTTTTGGGCTGGAACTGTGCCGGGACACCATACATGAGTTGAGCTTATATTTAGATATTTTCAGTCAGAGGGTTTTCAGATACAATCAGCTGTACACTTCTAATCATTAAATCTTGCAAAATCCTGAAGAACGTATGTAATTATTACCACCTAAGCATCGTTTTCGTTCTCATTTTTCAAAATGCCACAGGCATTTCAATGTGTAATTAAGCTTTAAAATCTTAGAAGCTAAATTGTATTTTTCATCCTTGACCAAATCATGCCGGGGGATTCTTATGAAATATGTCATCAGATGGATTGATGGAGTTTGTTTTTTGTAAAAGGTGCTTATGTTAAGCTAGGGTCCCATATGGACTTTGCAGTAATTTGACCCGATTCGACAAATATTGGAAAAAGTCAAATACGACCAAATTCGACTCAATTCAACATGGCAAAATGTTGCGGCGTTCGGCAAATAAAATGGTATTTTTGGGGAGTCAAATGCAATGTGAAATCGCTTTAAGTCGCATTCGACCGCTAAAATGTCGAAAGGTCAAACTGTCAAAAACACTTTGCGCATTCAAGTTTTATGCAAATGATCTGTTTGATTGACAGTTTATGTCGAATGCGACATGTCAGGCATTGCATTCAACATAGAAATTCGCATTCAACATTTGCCTACACCTTGCATTCAACAAGAAATAAGTCGAATGCGATTTTCGACTTTATGCATATTAGAAAATCATTATGCTAATGACAAACTGCAAACGCCATCGCATTTGACCACGTTGCGATGAAAGTTCCTCGACATTGGATCTCAAGAAACTTTCGGTGCATTCGACAATTTTAGAAAATGGGATTAGACTTTTATTTTGGCGCCAAAACAAACCTCGTTTTCGAATTGCCAAACTCTGGACAAACATCGAATGCGAGTTTTTCCTAAAACTCGCATTCGACTCAAAATTTGGGGTTTTCCTCATTACCATATCATTTGCAGCTCGATGTGGGACCCCACCTCTAGAAAGATGTCACTAAGAATATCAGGCCTTTTGAGTTGCTGCAGGGAAGAATGGGTTGAGAATCCACTGTGTGTCTGGTTCAGGGGATAAATTTGAATTTCGATTATCATAACCTTTTCAGCCCTATTTTAATAGGCTAATTTATGTCAAGCCAGTTGTGAGTGGTGGAGGAAACTGGAGTACTGGTAAAAACTACCGGCAAACCCAAATTAAGTCACTTGCAACTTGCTCACATTAGGATTTGAACCCTAGTAGTGGTGAGAGCAGTATGTGGCAGGGTCTTAGACCACTCAGCCATCAGGGCGCACCTGGCGGACGATAAAATTGAATTTGTGTCTAAATGTGAAGGCATCAAATGAGTAATCCCTTCATAAAGGTGATAAAGAGGAATGTGGTTACCTTCAAAACTAACATTTAGATAAATGTTCTTATATTTCGCCAGTAAAAAGCAACCCAAGCATTCCTTAGGACTTGAATGTTGCAATGCCACTCTCATAGCAGGCCACATGTTTATAAGAATCACTGCCAATGTTTTTTGGAAGGCAAGCTCAGTCTGAGCTTATTTGTACCCAATAAGTTTGAAATATACTAATAATGTTTATTTTCACAAACATACTACAGTTTCATTCTTCCTTTTTATGAAATGTCATGATTTTGAAGCATTAGTTATTTTCATTTGCATTACAATGTTCATGTGACATATCAGAAATAAATTTGAGCATTGTTGGGTTAAGCTATGTTTACTTAGGTTAAGCACTAAATAACTTAAGTTCCTAGTACCTTGAGTTCAGTTATACTTTTTCAGACATCTTAGAATTAAACTTGAACTTAATCCTTCCAATGCTAAGGCCACTTTCGTCCAAAACACACTAAAAACCTGTTGTGTTGGTAAGTTAAATTCATGCACCCTGCTGGTCCAGCAGCATCTTTCCACTGGCCTGTGCGAGAAGATGTTTGCCATGTTCCTTTTTCTCATATCCTGCGTGTCATTCCCACACCTACAACGGACCGACGAGCTCGCCAGTACCGGCTAGATGAGGAAATTGCCCAAGTTGTTCTTCAGGGTTTTGCAAGATTTAATGAATAGAAGTGTACAGCTGATTGTATCTGAAAACCCTCTGACTGAAAATATCTAAATATAAGCTACTAAACTCATGTATGGTGTCCCGGCACAGTTCCAGCCCAAAAACGTTTGTGGCTATACATGTCATCTCTGATGAGATAATTTTCTATGAAGGAGCCAGATGCCAAACTTGAAACTTGGCATGGATGAAGACAGAATATAGACCTTCCCTGATGCAGAAGCTCAATCTTCTAACTCCTGACCCACATGACTTTTCGGAGAGGTAAATTTGGGTCAATTTTGAAAATTTCCCAAGTTTTCGCACCTCTATCTCAGAAATTAGACCACCCAAAGTACTGGTATTGTTTATGTGTGGTACTCCTCTATACATAGAAATGATAAAAAATGTCAAATGCTATTATACAATAGCATATCTCCCCAAAATACCAGCTTAAAAACCATTCGCGACTAGTAATTTTGTTTAAAATAGCACTTCTAGAGCCCTGTATCTGAACCTCTAAGACCTGTAAGCCTATTTCTTTGTCCTCCTAACACATAGTATGTAACAGAGGTAGTATATATCCATTTACAGCCTCCTAGGATGTATATCAGCTGAACTAGAGGATGTTGAAAACACTAAAATCACAAACGCGAATGGTGTATTTTGAGACGATTGAGCTAATTAGCATATCATTATCTGACCAATGGGAACATAGAAAATAGTCCCATTGTGAATATCAGGTCTATGTCACCTGGAGAGTTATTTCTGAGATGGGAAGCACTGTGGAAATGTCACTTGCACAATTTCTAGGGTCTGAAAATCAGGGTTTCAGGCCAGTTTGTTAGTATTTGACCACCCCCCTGGCCTTAGACTGGTCATATTTCCTGACCCAGTAAAGATATTGAGCTGATATTTTGGGGATTCTCTAAAAACATGTATAGCATTCACCAAACCAATTTTGAGCCATATCTGAAAACATGCAGCAACACCTCTCGGTGATTTGACACGGAATGACCCATGTAATCAACTTAGCATGGTCCATTCTTAGCAGATATAAAGGTTGAAAGCACTGCAGCGATACATCTTACATTCACACATATGAAAAATTGCCAGTCGTTGCCAAACAATGAGAATGCTTATCATATTTTCAACCGGCAACAAAATATACTGGACATTGCCATTTGACTTAACCTATACAGCAAGTATTTCACCTACAACAATGTCTGTTCTTGAAAAAATGAAATAGCATAGATAATTCTTAGTCTATCATAGACCTATTATCTAGATTTGGAGCTGACCCAAAAGTTTTCAATTACTTATAAATATATTTCTAAACATAAGCTTTGCATTTCATTATATATTTACAATCATATAATTTTATCTGGGTAATGAAGCCTAACCCTAAATACTAGTAAATGCCATGAGATAAAATATAAACGATTGCCATTTGCCAAATTGGCCCAATCATTTAGTGGCGAAAGCCCCTAAATCAGCCTTCATTTCTGACCTAATATAAGCAGGACTCTAATCTGCAAAAATGTTAATTTGTCAACGAGGACTGTTCAGCAGGAGTGTCATACTTATAGATCACATAGATAGGGAGAGGAGTAGCTTCCACTCTCACCCCAGAGACTGACAGATACAAGTGTAGATCTGAGATAAGGATATTTGCCTAGCCTCTGTATCAGCGGGAACACGGATGAGCGGACTTTGTACGGTATACTATCCCTCACCCCCAAACAAGAGCCCAAGGCTAAATTCCTCCACAACATATTCTAACCACTCCAGTCACTGGGTACAGTCAGTGGTGTGCAATAACACAATACAGAAACACAGCTCCTGACTTCAGTGTTCCTGATTAGAAATGTGAAACAAGCCTGTCATGCACCAGAAAGACTATCAATAACATACATTAAACAGTAATAGAGCACTTATTTTCAAGCAGCTTACGAGGAATTATATCTTAAGCTTGGTCATAAAGAGAAGTAATCTTAATCTATGGATCAATTACTTTTTTTTCCATTTTTGAAGATAAGGATTATACAATTTAATTAAGAATGAAATATTTCTCATTCACAAGTGATAGTGAGATATTGTATAAAATTACACAGCTACACTATAAATGAGTATATTTACCTTGTCTCAGGTATTTGAGAAAACATTTTTGAATATTGCGAATGTTTATATTCAATGTTTAAATTATGAATATGTTTGTTCAACTCTCAGTACTTTGTATCAACTTAAGTACCATGTACTAAAATGCTCTCCACACACCAGCAGGTAACTTATGTAAGTTATGAAGTGAATGATCAAGAATAAGGCTAATTCATGATCTTGCTGGCTGAACACAGAAAGGCACATAAACTGCTTCCAAGCAGTGAGCAGCAATTCTTACAGTTACAGGGATGGAAACCAGCCAAGAACAGCAAATGAAATTATCCTATCCAAGATACGATCTTCTTGATGTGATTGGGAACATAAGGCATCCAAACAGGGCTTCTGATCTGGGCCATTTTGATAACACAATGAAAGGGTTGCCATGACGATAGGCCATGTTTCTTTTCAGGCAGAGTCTTTGGCAACCACAATCATCCAGAGATTCCAGACTCTTAGGCAGGGCTCAACATTTACTTTTGAAGGCACCTGCAAAAGTAGTAGAGCTGCACTCACGAAGGGAGATCAACTCATGAGCTCACCACCCGTTTGACTTGTGAGCTCATGAGCTCACGGACGTTTCAATTTTCCAAAGAAATACTTATTTTCCAGCCCAGCTATTAAGAAATATTTTTTTTGGCAGAGATTTATTAAAATTGCCATGTTTATTTAATTGTAAAATGGGCTGACAAGGTACAAAGGTCAGTATATAACACTCAACATCGCTTGAATGTATACATTGGAGATTGTAAAGAAGACATGACAGCGATAAGCAGTTATGTCTGTTAATTATGTGTGTTAGGTGCTCTGTGTTACGTTTGTGTTCCCGTCATGGACGAGCTCACGATTTTAACATTTCAGCTCGAGCTCGGCGAGTTTGCCCAAAGGCTCGAGCCACTCGAGTTTGTGAGTGGTGAGTGCAGCTCTAAAAAGTAGGGCAGGTTAATATGAATTTTTACCTGCCCAACACAATTTTCACATGCCCTACAAAAGGAGTGAAAGAATGTACATGAAAGTAACTTTCTGCATGAACTTTATAAATAACAATTACCTGTTTCTCTATTTTATTTGTACTGAAGAAAAAGTATTGTATTTCCTCAGTGTAATAATAGATCTGAAGTTACATGAGTAAATCTGACTTTAACCTGCCCTGCAGACATTTTGACAATTTTGGAATTGCTGTTTTGGACAGGCACTTTTAAAAATCCTGGCTAAGACTCTGAGTCAGTGGAAACCTCCTATTAGACTACTCCACTATCTGGGGAGGCCCCCTTCGCAATAAAAAGGCCGTTTTATTCAATGAATTTGTGTTACCAGTGTCGAGCCCAGCACACCCACATAAAAGCTTAAGCTGTGGCCTGTAGCTCATAAGACGATCAATGAGCCAGAATGGTTTCCAGCCACATCTACCCTTGATTAATCAATAGAGGGGATAAACTTCCTGCAAGTAGAAAACCAAAGTCAATAGGCTTAACCCATTCATGCCTGCAGCAACCAAAAACTATGTTGGTGGTTTCTATTTGACCATGGCATTTTTCTGAAGATCTCGGAGGGAGAAATGTAGATCTGATCTTACCAGCAATCTCCTTTACATATTTTGTGGATTTATGCTTGATTCAAGTTGTAGTCAAAAGTATCATAGGTCCACAGCACATTTGCCAAATCTCCAGGCAAGAGTAGGGTGCCTATCCTTGGATGAAAACCAATAATTGTGAGATACTGAGCTATTTGGGAAGGTTTGGGGGAGGCATTTCAGAGATGATGTCATTAACTGAGCGATAAACATGACTTGGCCATCCTTGAACAAAACCAATAATTTTGCGGTATTGAGGGAAGGAAGGGAGAGGGGATATTCTGTTAGTTAATGCCACAAACTACCCAATAAATAACAGCATCATCCTTTCCTTGAGCAAAGACTTTCCATTACTGCCCTCCTGAGCAATGCAGGAAGATTTCAGATGAGCTATTTCACTAGACCCTGTACCTCACATAACTAATTTGAAAATGGATAGCAGTATCCTCTCATGATCATAACCATGATCAGAAATTTCCCCAAGGCTCCCTTTTCATGGGTTATTCCAAAAAATACTAGTATTGTACCTATGTGCATAACATTTTCAGTGAAGCCTGATCAAGACAAAGAATACAATACCATATACAGTCAAACCCGTTTTAAGAGACCACCCATGAGAAGACCAAAATAATGAAAATATGGTCTCTTAAGACAGGTGATCTCTTTAATAGAGGTTCATTTAAACTATGTTAGACCAGGGAAAATGAAAATGTGGTCTCTAAATAGAGATGGTCGCTCGGGCAGGTTTGACTGTAATTTCTATCCCTGCCTAGTTATATCACATGTGGTAGATTTCTCTCCTGCCCCAGTCGCTGGCAATATCAGCATGATATAGCTCCTTCCCTCTGTAAGACAGGAGGAGTTGCTGCTATTAGTTGCAAGAGGCAGCAGCAGTGTTGTAGAAGTGGAAGCGTAGGCGTGGAGCAGCCTCGCTGAGCATCGCAATGCACAGCAGCGATAATCACCCTGCAAGCCTTTCACAATGCTTCTCTCAGGTAATTCCTGCATGTACAGGGAATTCTTCTCAACGCTATTCACAGGTTCCAGGCTAACGCCTCCCCCGCAGTCTTCATGTACAATATGGCTGGTAATAGGTGGATACAATAGGCAATGATAACAGCAGATAGGATATGCGATACCCTGGATAGACTATTACAGGGTTGATATGATCACAGTTAATTTGGCCGTTTAGTTGTGTTTTTCAGGAGCACTGGAGGTTGGTGAAGCGAGACCAGCAACACTGTGCTCGACTCCCATTAGGGGGTTTCCATCAAAACATATATAACAAGTTCACCATGCCTCAGTTGTTTTGTGCTTTCAACGCTTTGCTATGCAATTAATTATCTCTTAATCAATTCATGTGATATTTTTTTAAATACATTTCCTAGATAGCAGATAATAGTTTTCTGTAATAAAGAATTCAAGGATAACATTATCAAGCTCAACAGAAGTTGCTTCATAGGGCCTAGAAAAAAGTTTGTTTCCTGTAACGGTCCGGAAAAAAAGGGTAGGTAGCTCGGAATTTTATTTTTCCAGATATTCTTTTGTTCAAAAATTTGTTTTATGCATGTTTTTTGTTGATTGGGAGTCAGGAGGGCTGAAAAAACTTTAGGATTGGGATTTTTTTGAATAAAAACTGGTGGGTAAGGTTACAGGAAAGGAACTTTTTTTAGGCCTAGGTTGCTGTGAAAATTAAAACCCCAAATAGAGAAGAAAGTCACAATAATCAACAAAGAAGTACAAGGACATCTCAAGACCAAGAAAACTAGAACAAAAATTTGTACGAAAACAACCACAAAAATTTCTTTCCCCTTTTTCATAAATCAAAATAATAAATGAATGACTTGAAAGGTCCTTGTTTTCCCCACTGATGGGTTAGTCATGCCAGGTGCCAGAGGTATTTGCGTTATCATTGAGGATTCCAAGGAGTCAGCGGGTAATTAATCAAAACAAGGAGTACATGCTAAACAATTCAACAATTATTGTTATCTGCAACATTGGGAGGTTAGTATACTGGGGAACATAAGAGGGAGAGTCAAACTTAAAATGTCAAACCAAACCCCATTGACATATATGCATTCATATGATAAGTAACAATGACCTACCACTGGCAATCTAGACACTTGACTAGAATGAAATTGAGAAAATGTCACTTACTTCATCTAAATCACTTACCAGCTCATCGCGCTTAAAAATGACAACTCGTCCCCCTTTGTCACCTGTAGCGAGAAGCTGGCCATTGTTGTTGAATTCCACGCAAGATATGATATCGGCTGAAAAACAAAAGAAAACAAAATCAGAAATTGAATTTAATTAATATTTTTTCTCCTATAATAAGATAAATTCACTTCCAAAACGATCACTCCGATATTTTTTGTAAAAAAATGGCAGCAACTGAGACAATACTCCTGGGCATTAGTTTGGCAATGGGTCAATTATAGTATTGACCCACCATATTTTAGAGGCAGTGGTAATTACGGCCATTTGGCTTGAATAACAATCTACAGTATAGACCCATTACTTGGGAACAGATTGAGACTTCACAAGTTGAACCCTAAATATCAACTACTGTAGCCTAGTAGCAGTTACTAATGGGTCAATTCAATCATGATTTTATTAACCAACTTGAGGGTGCCGACTGCTTGTGGGACAAATGGAAATGTTACTGCTGGTTTCAGATTTGCAACCTACCTACTCGAGACCAGTAAACGCAGCAACAGTGGTGACAACTGCCAATAACAACTTGCAGCCACACTGCTACTACTGCACTGATACTGTAATAGCAAAAGTTATCAACTTTTGGTAATAGTGATACCAGTGCCTTAGTGCACTGATAAGATAGTATCAGTTCCCTAGTGCACTTAATCACTTATAAATACCAGTGTATGTCTTTTGGCTTTTCTCTTCTACTGTTACCAATTGATCCCTGTGTGGTCCAAAAATCACACAATTTTGAGATAATCATTCTATTGATTTAACATTGCTTGGAAGGTATCTGATGTTTTTATAGGGGTCATGCATACCCACTTAGCCTTTGTAAGATAAATCATACATACATGTACAGTAACAAGTTTTAACAGCTCAAATATAAAATCCAAGACCATTTTATTGCCAGACCTGATGATCTCTTTCATTTGTATTCAAATCAATACTACGCCACAGGCAGTGTTGTTACTGGTCAATATCACTGGCATAACAGGTGTGCATAATAGGGATCATGTGTGAGCAATCCTAAGATTTCCCCCCTGACAAATCATGTGATATAGTAATCAGTGTTTGTCATGGGATGACTCTGATGTTGAAAGGAATTGATTAGTAAATAAATTGTTATCAATATCTTCTTTCACTGAATTGTTTATAAGTGACCACCATAATGTTGTGAAAATGGGGTGCCTGAGAAATTCATGTAGTATGAATAACTACTTCCTATCAACCCTTCCAATGCTGAGGATACTTCTGTCCAAAGCGTTAAGCGCAAATAATATTGAAAACCATCTAAACCCTGTCATGTTGGTATTCATTGGATAGCACTCACTGAGTACTTTCAGCTGAGTACACAGTACTACACACACGTGGAAGGGTTTCAATCATTTTTTCAAGTTTTTTGCCTCATTTTGTATTGGCCAAATAAGCCACCAGCAGCGATAAGGGTTCAGGTTTTATCAATTTATACTTGAAATCACTGAGTTGTTTATAGATATTAAAGTGAGTAAAGTGACCCCATATATGATGATGTTGTGAAAAAGGGGTGCCAGAGAAATCCATGGTATGAATTACATCCGCTAGACATTCAAAGGTACTTCACAATTCAAATGTCTATATATTTTGTTCCTGAATGCGCCGGTGAGATATACCTATAACTTTAAGGCAGGCTCAGGTGTTTGAACCAGACCCTGGAGGAAGACTGGCAGCAACCAGGCTAAAGCAGCATACCTGTACGCTAGTGGCTGGTGAATGATGGGAGCCCAAGTCAGGGTCACGTTTCAGTGACAAATTAGCCTGGCAATTAATCATTGCCTGAATGCTTTATGAATGATTATCAGATATCAATAGCTCCAGCAATTCTCCACTTCTCATGTGGTCTAGTTACATGTTGGAATAAATCACGCCTTCAGAGCTGCTGCAATCCCAATCCTCCTGTTACATACACTTATCATGGGATCAAAACAGATTTCTCACAACTCAACCAAGCGCTGTGACTACTGACTACAAACCAGATAGCAGTGCTGTAAACACCAGACAGTCATCGAGACAATGCATATTTGCACATATATACGTATGACGGTATGAGATTGAATATAGGTTAGTAGATTGAATGACAAATATTCCTAGTCAGACAACTAGGGTAAATCTGACAGCCTCTGAGTCTGGTGCAGAAAGTCCTCTCGCAGACAATTACCAAGAGATGGTATTTTTTTGTGTGTGTGCCAGTTGTTTAATTTACATTTCCAATTTGAAATCCTTCTTCCAATAAAAGTGAATACTTCTGAACTGTCGGATAGTGCCAATGTTGCATTCTGGAAGCTTTAATTGCTTAAAACTTAAATTTAAGACAAACAGGATCTACGAATGACTTGTATAATATGACACCATGAAGAAACACTGAAAAATTAGTCTATATACAAACATGTACATCAATTTCTTCTATAAAGCATTTAGGTAATAAGTGGCAAAGAACAGAGTGGATTCTTTTTCATATTAGGCAACACTTGTTTTTTAAGAACACAGTTCTAAATGACTTGTTATCATAACAATAGAAGCATATACCGCCTTAATTTGCAGAACTAATGTTGGTAAAACATGTAACATAAACATAGCCATATGAAATGTCACAACAGTAGTCAGTAATTCACTGAATTCAAAAAGAATATAGATACATTGAACAGGTATGCTTTGAAAACAACCTTGTACAAATAAATGCACATTATATCATGTTGCCATAGCAATACCTAGCAATTGTTTTCCAACACAGTGCATACCAAAGTGTACTCGGTTTTCTACCCTCGTTCGTTGCCCTCGTTCGGTGTCATGGCAACCATATGTAAACAACTTTTAAATAAGGCCTTTTTTCATGAATGAAATGTATACCTTTTCCATAAATTGAACATAAAAAATATGGCATATTGCCATAGTAATGTGTAGACATTGTTGTTTTGCCACACAGTGCAACTAGGGCTGGAACAAAGTGTTTTTAGTGTCATTTGTTCACCTCGCGCGTTGTCATGGCAACCATATGTAAACAACTTTTGAAAGAGCCCTGGTTTCCATAAGTTATAGGCACTTTTCCCAAAAATTAAACAGCAAAATATATTCTTTCATGATATAATAGCCATTAAGACCTCGCCAGGCAGCTGTGTTGGAAAACCCAAGGCCTTGGGAGGTCTGATGCATCTCACAGCCTCTGGCCTGCCGGCCCTCGGCTGTGAGATGCATCAGACCCCCTCGGCCTTGGGTTTTCCAACACAGCTGCCTGGCTCGATCTTAATCCCTATAACCTAGATGCAGAGTGTAGGCTATTGAAAAAATAAATTATCAAATACCAAGGAATATATGTAGGTAGAACAAGTGATTTTTAAAATAATGGAATTTACTATTGTGTGATACATCATATTGAAGCTGAGACTGAAAGAAATGCATTGGCATCATGAAAAACAAAAAAAATCCAACATGTTGGCCAAAAATTAACTTTTCATTTATTTCAACAGGATTTTCAGTCTGCCAAAATCCATTTCATGGCAAAAATAGCATAAACACCCTTGATAATTCTAAAATGATAAAATATGTACATGGTAGATTTAACCATGCCAATATATGTCTGCCATTCATCACGAAAAGAACTAGTTTGGGTCATAAGATGTGGATCTATAGACCCCATCACACCAAGCACAATCTGCATCATGGGCTTAAAGTATATAAGTAATGAAAATCATACTGGTCGTCGCCACTTTCAGTCACACCCCTAATAGTTACACCCCTAATAGTTACACCCCTTATAGAAACCAGAATGTCAAATGTAAATGTAATCACAAGAAAAACTTAAAGAAGATGTGTGACTGTCTTTGTTTTTGAAATGTTCTATCTAAAATCTTCAAGAATGCACAAAAAAATCATGTCCATATACATGTACTATATATTTATGTGATGTGCGTGTCCAGAAAGATGACTTCAAGATCGGTCCAGTCTTTAAGATTATTTAACAAGGACAGTCAGATTGTAAATCAACTCAAACAAAAAACACCTGCCCCATATCTGCCTATAAGATACATCATATCAACTTTGCATTTAACATTTTATTTTCCATATACATGCAAACTCGATCTTCTAACAAAGGAGCATTGCTACTATCACAAGTCTGTGAATCACACAAGCTAGAAAGCTACTAGGGGCCCAACAGTCAGATAGGCTGGTCCTCCTCATCTACAAAACTTCTCCACCATAGGGGTTTATTCTCCAACCAAAGTACAATCACTGTCACAGTCTGAGGATGAGTTCTGGTTTAGGCCTAAAAAAAGAAATTGTTTGTTTCCTGTAACGGTCCGAAAAAAAATAGGGTAGGTAGGTAGGTAAAAATATTTTTTTTGCATTATTTCTTTGGTCAGAAATGTGTTTTTATTCATGTTTTACGTTGATTTGGAGTTGGGAAGGCTGAAAAAACTTAAGGGCAGGGATTTCTTTGAATAAAAACTTGTTAGGGTAGGGTTACAGGAAACAAACAACTTTTTTTTAGGCCTTAACCTCTCCACCCTAAGTGTTTACTAACTAAAGTGCAGTCACTGTCACAAGATGAGTTGTTAATGCAATACTTATGCAAAATAAGGGATATATTTGGTTAGAGGGGAGAAAAGTACAATGAGATATTTATTGTTCAAAGTGGGTTAATGTTAAAATAGCATATCTGCATGATTTTGTCACATTTTTCTGAACTTTAATTTCATATGACATGATTATTTTCTAGTGTTTTTATTGGTATTTTAAAACGTTTATTTTTCATATTCTTCACATAAGTATACTAGCTGCACCGGTTCCATTTTTAAGCGTGGCGAACCAATATTTAAATTTCTCAACCAACCCTGCCCCCCTTTTAGCCATAGTTCAGATTCAGAATAACTGTAATTGGCATAACTGTAATCCGGATAGCCAACATATACTGAATCGATTCATTCAGAGGACATCTGCTTATAAATTATTCCATAACTCATCCCCAATCCACATCCCAATGGAACAGTCCTTTTACTATTTGTAAAAGTTGACTTGGGAGAGAGAGAGAGAGAGAGAGAGAGAGAGAGAGAGAGAGAGAGAGAGAGACTCTGTTTGGTCAACAGCTCAAGTGTCATGGACCACCATGACCTAGTTAGCTGTAGGCTTTAGCCAAATTTTCACATCAATTGCGCAAAAAAGCGCTAGCAGTTGACAAGGTCGGTTGAGTGGTTTTAGGTCATTGACTACCTGGACTTTCCAATGTGACTATGCCAAATTGTGCCAACACAGTTCTAATAAGTGTAATTTGATGATACAATAATTAGAAAACTTAACCCATGTCAAACTATGAATAAAATTCCCCCAAAACCTGAAAAAAATATACCTCATAGTTCTCTTGTATGTCATGCTTCTTTCCACTGTAAGCTTTCCAGAAGGTGTGGCACATGTGGCCAACAAAAATCTATTTTTGTTTGTCACCTGACAGGTCAGCAGCAAGGTGAGGTGCTGCCATCTGTCCTTGTAATCACTAACCTTGCTCTACTTAAAGTTAGATTTTTAGCATGTAAACATAATTTCAGCCACAAAACATGATTATCATCTGAAAATTGAAGTGTTTTTACAGTGTAGTACATGAAATGAACAAATGATCACAACACAGATCTCAAATCTCAGCCCTGCAAAGTTGGTATGTTTAACCCATGGCAGATATGGGTAATGGCAATGGCCAAACACTTGGCATCCCTAATATATGTCAATTTCATGTGTACGTTTACTTAAAGTGGCTCAATTAAGTTAATCAAAGCCACATACTGACGTGGAACTGTCAAAATGAATGCGAACCTGTCTAAAGTGTTTTCCCTCCATTTCGAACCCTTTAGCTTTGAGCTCCCCACATATTCAAAAATTGTCAATTATAACAGTTCCGGTTTTACACAGAGACTATTGTGGAACGAGAGCTACTTTTCGTGGACATTCCAACCCTATAAATGGAAGAACGACGAGAAGTCAATCAGTTGCAGATTGCACTGTTGATTTCTTGAGATAAATTTCGTGCACTTTTATCAAAGAATGGTTCCACAGCCACCGACCATTTGACAGATTTGACAGCTCAGCCGGTGCTTAGCTATCTTAGTTACAGCAAAAAGTACATGAAAATGCAACATACCTTCGGTGACATCCTCTTCAACTGTACCCTTCACTTGTGAAAAACACCAGTGTATCTCACTGCTATTGCCTGAAAGAGAGGAACGAGAAACATATTCAATTGAATGGAAAGAGGAAGCCGACATTTTCTTTCGGGGCATGAAGTTTACAAAGGTACTAATGACAATTGCAGACGTTTTATAGTCTTACCCGCCATATCATCGGCAAACCGTGCACTCAGGTGATCATATAAGATATCCCACTACACTATTGTCGTCCAGATGATTGTAATCCACAGGCAAATAATCAGGATGACATCCGATTCCGATACCCGGTCCTTGTCAACGGAAAATTCAAAATGGCGCACAGTGGAGGAAAATTCATGTGACGTCACTATTTTGGCGCTGCATGATGGGAAGTTTGGATTGAGAGGCGGGCACTTCAGTGCCGCAGCGCTTACCACAGAAATATTGAGTGAGTGGAAAGCGGGAAGAATATTGCGTGCTTTCTACACTACTCTTTCTAAATTCATTAGAATCGGAAATTTAGTTAACTTAATCATTAACATGAGAATATATGGATTGCCCACCTATAAACCACTTAATGTATTTTCTGTAATGAATTAATAAGAAATGGACCATATAAACTTTTACAATTTTAACCCATTCATACTTACAACAGCTCAAAACAGCCTGTCAACTTTGGTGAATTATCTCAGATGAAATCATTGTTGGAAAAATATTTCAAGGAGAAATGTTTGATGGATTACTAGCAACAACTCTCCATGAAATGTTTTGTAAAGCTATTTTCAATTTCAAAGTTATTATCAAAAGTATCTTAGATCCAGACGTCAATTTCCAGAAAAAAAACATTTGAGCATGAATGGGTTAACATGGTCCGGGTGGTGGTACTTTAGCCTTGCAATGTCCGTCAGAAAAGTACACTGTGAGAAATTCTATTGCACGGGAAATGTTATTCAGACAGGTAGGCTTTATAGATGCTTGCAGTGAAACCCCTTCAATGCTGCAGCTACTTTTACACAAGACATTCGACCACTAGAATGATTGAAAGCCATCCGAACCCTGCCATGTCGGTATTCATTGGAAAGCTCTTCCTCATTACTTATCAGATGAGTACCAGGGTTCAGTCATTTTCAGCTTTTGACGATATTTTTCACATTTACTTTTTCACACTATTTTGTTTTGACCAAAGTATCCACCAGCTGCATAAGGGTTAATAAGAAATGACCCCGAACCATTGGCACTGCTACCCTACTAAGCGTTGCCTAGGTCAGAGATCTACCCTAGTGACTTCTAGTTCGATTCTAGGAATGGTAATTTATACTAATTTCGTTTCCTGAAACTGGCCTGAGACTTATAACTGAAATTGGCCCTATTAATGTCTCATCCTTTCCAGAGTGGCATTGCAAATATATGGCAGTTGATGTTTTTAAAATCCTTTTACTATTTTTATGTTTGGATAGGATATCTCAACTGGAAAATGGTACAACACCTGGGAGAAAGTTGACAGGGATATGCAGCCATGAGCTAATTAGCATACAGTGAAACCTCAGAGCACCTTTGGACCGGGGCAAAAGTGCTCACATTAGGGGGTGTTCACATCTCAGAGGTATTTTCATAATGTAAAAGATACACAAGGGACCGGGAAAATTGGGTTCACATTAGGAGGTGTTCACAAGGAGAGGTTTCACTGTACACTCACATTAGGCTCGGTGAGCAGTAGACGCATGTGCATGACATAGCACGTCTAACAAGCCTGCAGTGTAATCAGTGCTGCACTCGGACCATCAATGGCCAACCCCTCGTATTTTCAGTGCGCATACAAACTGGGTATATCAGCAGATCTACTACTGTGACCCGTATCTCAGTTCATAAGGCAAGATCTGCTAGCAACGGATTCGCTCGCTGTGTTAGTCTCAGACAATACTAAGCTCACAAACGGTGGACCTGCGTAATGTGTATAGCTATTGCCTTCTGTCCTGCCGCATACATAGCCATTCCACAAAGAGGGGCAGTAGTCAGAATTTCAATATTTGGGGAGGAGCTCAAGTTGTAATTTGAGTTTGTTTATGAATTGCTACTACTACTACTACTACTACTACTACTACTACTACTATTAATACTAATAATAATAATAATAATAATAATAATACTTCTATTAGTAATAATGATGATACTGCTGCTACTACTACTACTACTACTACTGCTGATGCTGCTACTGCTACTACTACTACTACTACTACTACTACTACTACTACTCATGATAATACTAACAACACTATTAATGATGATAATAATAATAATAATAATAATAATAATAATAATAATAATAATAATAATAGTAATAATAACAGTAATGATAATGATAATATTAGTAATTATAATAATCATAATTATAATTATAACGAAGTTTGAAGGGGGAGCACCGTTGCCTCCTGTTATGTAGGAATCTATGATTCACAAGAATCTGTATCTGATACCATATACGTAATATACGTAGCCTGATTCTGACTATCAACTCATAAGGAACTATGAAAACAATACGCAAATATTTCATAGTTTTTCTTGTAGATTTCTTGTAGATTCAAGTTGCATGTCAATATTGCACACATGGGTTTCTACCTTGTCGCGATATGGCCTCAACTGTTGAAAGCGACGTTAACACCTTTCCTTCCTTCACATTGCATCCAAGAGTATTGCAATATTATGACGTCTTTTTCATATTGCATGTAGAAAAAAATATTTCAGTCCGATGACTCAAAGGGGTGCTATGCAAGCATTTTATAAAACATTCTAACTTCATTAAGCAGTGTTTCAAATTTAATTGATTTTGTAAGTTGCCATTTGGAAATTGTCTCAACAAAACGTTTTCACTAATAAATAAAGTCGCACGTTCACAGCGTCCTCTATATTCAGTATGATAAACCAATTTAGCAGGAGTTGCAGAGAGAGAGAGAGAGAGAGAGAGAGAGAGAGAGAGAGAGAGAGAGAGAGAGAGAGAGAGAGAGAGAGAGAGAGAGAGAGAGAGAGAGTCGGCCAAGTCTAGTTCATACATAAACCCTAACTTTTTTCATGTTTCTGTTATCGTATATGGATACAACATGCATCAAATAGACGTCGGCAGTAACAACATCAGATGCACAGTTAGGTTCAATATTGTTGAACTTGGCTAAGCCATACTGTTGATGTGCATCACATCAGAGAGAGACCATTCTGTCTAGCAAGCTCTCAATAAGTGGGTTTATACACACACACACACACACACACACACACACACACACATGTAATATCAATTTCTCTTCTGGTCCCATCTATGTAAATACCCCCCCCCCCCCTTTTAAGCTGATTTACTGCTATTGTAATATAAAAGACATGGTTCGAGTTTCCGCCTATAGATGGCACCAGATGGTCTGGCTTCGCTGGTCTGTACAGTGGCTCCATCTTGAGCCGTAACATCACCACCTGGTATGATAAATCAAGATGGCCAGACCACCTTAACCATTTGCTGTAAGAATACTATGGATACTAGACAGTGTCAAATATGCATGGCAGACTTAATTATAGGAGAAGCAGTAAGATCCTGTGTATGTTTCAGTTCGAGGGATAAAACCCGACTACATAGAAACTCAAATCAATTGAAACTCCATAACCCCAAGTTATAGTCACTGACAACTTCCTCACATGGCTTAAACCTAGTGTAGTGCTATAATAACGCTGTGAAGAGACGGTAATCTATTAAGCATGGGTGGGTTGAGTTCAACTGCCACTCTATTGGTTAGTACGCCTGGTTCCCATGCGTGCAGTTTCACCTGAATCCTTAAGCTTTGACCAGTCGCTTTACAGACGTGCAGAGTTCTGTAGGGCTTTTTGACGCTGAATCTGAAGACCCCTTGAGACTATTCGTATTACAACCCCCAAAGTCATCCTTTTACAACTCACATGTCACCAGCATTGTCACCTAAGTGCTTTGATATAGAACTATGTACACCCTTAGATGAATAAAATATAAAGTGGATATGAAACCAGCCGGTCAATCTGAACAAGCTGGCTGCGGAGAATAGGCCAAAAGTCGTGTTCTGCGCATGTTGGTGCGCAAGTTGCTATGTAATTTCACGCTCAGGCCAGATTCGAGACCCTTGGCACAGCCAGGACTTCACTATAGCGCATATTATAATTGGTATCTTGCTACATATATCCGTTCTTTAATCCATCTTAGTTTCACCTAATTGAGTTTATAAATGCTAAGTAACTGTAGCGGCTGTGACGTCACTGCAGATGACGACCAACAATTCCTGCTGATGGTTGCTACGCTAATACAACTGGCAAAGTCGTTGCCATTCCTTGGTTAAATTCTTGCTTTAATGAGTGCAACCCATCGCAGAAATATCACTGTATTAAAGATTTTCTTATTCCGGTACATATCCAGAACTGCTGTGAAAGGTATGTATTACTACTTAAAGGAAAGTTTCCCATCAAACATTTTTATTGATACCTTTATCTTACATTCCCATGTTGTCGTTTGACTGAAAGGGTAGCTGGCAACACTTTATTTTACCTTTCTCATCGTCAGGAATGTCTAAAAATCACCTATAAACTCTTGTAAACGAGGTCAACTTCACAAATTGCAAATGACAGCTGTGATGTGCATCCTGTTGACTATTTTCGAGGCATTACTACAGTTCAACGTAGCATCATTTTGCATTGGCAAAATTAGCCACCAGCAGCATAAGGGTTAAAGAGTGGCCTGACAACTAAGCCCAAACCTCCAGTCCGTATCATCTGCACCGTATGCAGGTGTACAAGTAGATCTTAGAAACAATACTCGTACGTCCATAAACGAATCTAGAAACAGTTATCTAACACCTATGTTTTGGAATTTGGAATTTTGTTTTACGTCACATGTGCCATATTGTGGCTAATTCGTGACTAGCCAGTTGTAAGTAGTGGAGGAAACCGGAGTACACGGCGGAAACCACCGCCTAACTCCAAGTCACTGGCAACTTTCTCACATATGTGATAACCTGAAACTACTATGACACCTCTTGAAAAAAAATAGAACCAATACTTAAACATTCAGATAGAGCCTATGACCAGCACTTTAACATTCAGAGTGAGCCTAGACTAGGCTCCTAGTTCCTAAAAAATTGACATTCCCATCTATGTTGACCAAGCACTGCGGTGTAGTACCATATATGGTAGATAGATGGCACCACTAGGTCCTCCTATCTCTCCTGCCATAACCAAACTGAGTCCTCTATTCACCTGGTGAGATTTATGTGAACAAATTTGGACACTATGGCCACCTTGACCATTTGATGCCCGATAACAGAAAAAACACGACAGAAAAAAACATATGACAGCCTGGAAATCTAGACTTGATTGAGCCTATAGCCTGAAACCAGTATTATGCACCCCCGATAGAGCCTGGAACCAGTATCATGCACCCCCGATAGAGCCTGGAACCAGTATCATGCACCCCCGTTAGAGCCTGGAACCAGTATTTTGATATCCGTTCAGAGCCTAAACAGTAACACATTAGACACTACCTATACCCGGTAATAAAACATTCGGATGGAATTCAAAAACATCACTCCTTCACAAGAAGTACTCCAACATTGTGGTCATGAACAAAAAACATATATATATATATATATATATATATATACTGTATATATATATATATATATATATATATATATATATATATATATATATATATATATATATATATATATATGTATATATATATATATATATATATATATATATATATATATATATATATATATATATATATATATATATATACAGTATATATATGTATATATAGTTCTCATTGTGTAGTATCGTCTGCACGCTGTCGTGTTTTGAAAATAAAACAACACATGAATTAACAACACCTTTTATTTGAAATATTTGATTGAAGGTTGTTGGTTATGTTCCGATAAACATTTCTTCAGATATTACCAAAACATGTTGTCAGACAAGTACCGCCATAACAATGAGTGTGCTGCGGGCATCCATGGGTTAACCCATTCATGCTAAGTACGTTCCTTTGGAAATTGTCGTCTGGAACTATGAAACTTTTGAAAATACAACGGGATTTCTAATTGATTTTATGAAATATTTGATGGAGAGTTGTTGATTGTACTATGAAAACATGTCTCCTTCAAGTAATTGCCCAACTATGCTTTCACCTGAAAGATTTCACCTCATTTGTCAGGCTGCTTTTGCCTGCTGCGGCCATTGATGGGTTATGTACCTACCCCATAATTTCTGGAAAAGGCCTGTCAGTGAAAATATGGGCAATTCCTCCATTTGCCGCTTGCCATCGCTAAGAAGTCGAATCATTAGTAGCCTATGTTACAATATCGTCAGTAAGCTAGAGACAATGCATATTGTCCTATATGTTTCCCAAAGGTCTCGCATCAAATATTCACCATGTCTCATATCTCTGCATGATTGGCAGTGCGACTCACTCAGTCGGTCATGCAGGTCGATACATACTGCAGCACGTAACGGATGGATGCGAAGGTCGCTTGAACTTCAGCAGCAATACCAGTAACACGACAAGAAGGGCTCCTTGTAGAACGCAAACAGTCCTTTTAGTTGCACTGAATTGATGAATATCTGCATTGGTTTCTTTGAAAATAACACCTGTTGTTAGCGGGCTCTATGAATAGGCCCCCTTACTTTTCGTAACGCACATAATTCTGCATGTCGTGTACTTTCTAATCCATAGTAGTGTAATGTCTATTGTGCAGGTATACACTATCATAACTGCATCTGCCTGCTCGACCGCCTCGTTATCAGTGTGGGCTGGGAGTGAGTTAGTAATGGTAATTATCTGCTAGTTGAATTAGCTTAACGCAATCAGTACGTAAGTGGTTTATCCGTAGCGCAAGTTATGTCACTCTCTTCAAGGAATGCGATTCCGTCAGAAGTTCCAACATTCCAAGCTGGCTTGGAAACTTCTCCAGAGCGCACTGGTAGTCATGATCTCGTTTGGCTGATCGCCCCCACTTCATCACAGGTCATAACACGTGTTGTAATGGAGTTTTTAACCCATTAATGCTTAGAAGTTTCTTTTAGATATTGTCGTCTGGATCTTTGATAATTTTAGCAATACATTTTGAATCAAGTATAAGTTCACAAAATATTTGAAGGACAGCTGCTGTTAATGTTCTTATTAACACTTCTCCTTCAAATATGTTCTCATTTATGCTTTATCCTGAAAGATTTCACCAAAATTGCCAGGCCGTTTTGGCCGCTGCGAGCATTAATGGGTTAACCCTTCCAATGCTCAGGATACTTTCGTCTAAAACACAAGAACGCAAAGATATTTGAAAACCATCTTAACCCTGTCGTGTTGGTATACATTGCATAGCTCTCATTAAGTACTCTCAGATCAATACACATATGCCAGAATTTCAGTAGTTTTTCAGGGTTTTTTAACCTCATTTTGTATTGGTCAAATTAGCCACCAGCAGCATAAGGGCTAACACAGTAATGGGGCAAAGGCAGCCGGGCAATTATGATGAAATATTGCAGGAAAAATCATAGTTAAGAAATTATTTGATGCAGAAATGTTTATCAGGACATTACTAAAAACCCTCCTTCAAATATTTTGTAAAATTATTATTAATTCAATGATTATAGTCAAACGTATCAGAGATCCAGACGACAATTTCTGGAGGAACTCATAAGCATCAATGGGTTAAAGATGCGTAGGAAGGAAGGGAGGCAGTGCAACTTAATATTATCAGTTTTACTTGGGATGTTGGATATGTAAACACCATTCGCTCTGGTTTTGTCTAAACGAATATTTTTATTGGTAGCTTTGAATACCTGGCGTTGAACGCGGGAATAGATACACAGAAATGCGGAATTGGCACAAGGCCTGTTCCGGCATTAAATCCGACCCTCCTGTTCCGGTATCTAAAGATAGCATTCTTCATTATTAGTTGACATACCTTACATATATCCTACCAACAAAACCAAAATCGACAACAAATGGTAATGAAAGAACAGTATATTTTGCATGGAGGTCAAATTGCTCAGTCTGATTCAAATTTATCTCGCCAGATGACGCAAGAGGGCACTGCCTGAGTAACAAGGAAATAAAAAGGCATTCTTTGCCGTCAAAGCAATTGGGAATGAAATTCAAGACACATATGCATCTGACGTAGGCTAGGCCTTACAAACACAGCTGTAGAGAAAACCTATTGCGAAAGCTATCGAGAAATTCATATCCGTGCAAAGTTTCAGTCATCGTTGCTGAGCTCTCCTCTAATGGAATGTGTGTCCTCTTGTCCTGAGCAGTCGCCTGCATCGAACAGATACATTTGACAACGATTACTTTTTCAATATTAGGGAATATTCTCAAGAGAGTACACTTAATGCTATCATGGGGGCGGCACATGTTGATTTCTTATGGGGAACTCTGCTCCAAATATTGACAATACTGATTTTAAACCCTTCCAGTGCTAAGGCTATTTTAGTCCAAAGCACAAGAATGAAAATACTTTTAAACACCTTCTAAACCCTGTCATGTTGGTATTCATTGGAAAGCACTCGCTGAGAACCCTCAGATGAGTACCCATGTGCCAAGGTTTCAGTCATTTTTCAGGTCTTTTGCACCATTTTGTATTAGCCAAATTAGCCATCAGCAGCATAAGGGTTAAAGGAAATGCATGGTTTTTATACAAAATCGTTCACTCCAATCGATTTTCAATAGAACCTAATCTATGCTCCCTGAGACACACGAAACCATATAAGTAAGCTTCCCTCCCGTATACCCAGTTCCCAACTGGAGCATACAAATTGTCTTACACGTAAGAAAATATCTTGAAAACAAATAAACATCTTGTGAAATATTTGACTGAAAGATGTTGTTCCCGTTAGATTTAACAAAACCTTTTCAAATATTTTTCAAATATCCCACTACCTCTGGGCCTGCCCCGATGGCCATGTGGTCTAAGGCGTTGCCTCTGACTGCGTTCGAATACCAGCCTGGGCAAGTAAGAAAGTTGCCAGTGACTTGGTGATTTTCACCTGGTACTCCGGTTTCCTGAACCACGCACAACTGGCTAGTCACGACTTCGCCGCAATATGACAGAAAAGGTGACGAAAAAACAAATTTCACTTCCCGATGAGCTAGGGTCGGAGTTTTCAGATCACGTGTGAGCTCCGGGTGCAAAAGGGTCAAGCAATGGTAGGTAAAAAGGACCCGGATGATTGATTGATCGGAAAGAGAACAACAAGTGTTTTTACTCCCTCCTGTGCCTACCTCTCCTCCCCGGCTCGCGTGGCGGTGAGGAATTATGAGCGATATTGATCAGGTAATCCCCTGACCATAATCTAAAGGTCAGCTACGTGATCAAAGGGGCTCTTTAGCAGACATTATCGATGGTAGGCATAGTACCTAAATAAAGCAACGAAAGGATAGCAAAATCGGCCGAATTCCTTCAGTTAGACCGGCAGCAGCATGCTAATAGCTCCCAGTGGCATGTATATGCATTCCGTCACTTGGTTGCCTTAATCCCATTGGCTGTGCGATTACCATGGTCCATTTTGAGCACTGGATCTTTGACCAGGCTTTCAGTTATTCATAACGCTCATAATTCTGCGAGAGTTGTGCCTTCCAATCCCCTGTAGCGTAGAATCTGTGGTGAGCAGTGATGTCGATCCGTTGTGAAGTTGCAATCCGTGTGGTGGTTTTAGGGTGATATCCCTAGATAATGCTCATTAATGCTCATAGCAGCCGAAAGCAGTCAGACAATTTTGACGAAATCATGTAAGTAAAAGCAAAATCGGTGATATATTTGAGGGGCAATGTTATTCAAACATTACCAACAG